>CM067305.1:39092490-39179753 GCA_034231615.1 Meghimatium bilineatum | reverse complement strand
TACTAATATTGAAATCAGAAGAACAATTACAAGAACATATGAATAGACTCCACACAACATGTCAAACATTTATCATGAAGATTAATATTCAAAACACCGAAATAATGACAAAAAGAAAGAAAGAAATATCAATATCCCCATCATAATCAGCACATTAAACAGGTAAAGGAGTTCAATTACTTTGGAAGAATTATATCGAGTGAAGGGGAAAACAGTAAAGAGATACAAAATAGATGCAACAAAACATACCAGATCCTAGGACAGATGACACGTATTTTATGAACAAATATGTAAACATAGACACTAAAGTTGCATTATACAAAATTATTATTATCCCATCACTGTGCTACCAGTGCCAAACCTGGACAAAGACAGCACAAGACTTAAGAAACATAGTGACAGCAGAAATGATGTGTCTACGAAGAATACTCGGAGTGTCATTAAGAGATAGAATTAGAAACGATAACATCAGACAGATAACCAAAACAATACCAGTATTGGAACATATCAAGAGACAACAGATAAAGTGGTGTACACACACTTCAAGAATACCAACAGACAGCATGCCTCAGATGGCCATGACACATAAACACACGCTATAAAGCCAGAAGCAGAATATGTAAAAGATGAATCACAGAAATCAAAGAGGCCTCGAGGACAATCTTACAAACAACACATAAGAAGGCGATCTCCATAAAACTCTTCTACCCCTGACGCCGCAAGACAAACAAGGGCCACGGTCTATAGACAAAGTATGCCATTATATACTAATGGTGATAGTGACCCTGGTCATCCTGTCAATGGTAGCATATTATATATTCAGGACGTGCCGTCAACTCAGCATTTTTTTACTGTAGTGATTTTCTAGGCAATATAAATACGTTCAGTAGTTTGCCATTGCATTCATAACGGTGCGGATGCTCAAATGCCTGTGGTGGTGTAAATCCAGTCACTACAAAGAGAAAATATAATTGTTTTTAGAAGTATTATATAAAAAAATTAATATAAGAAAGAGGCAATCTTCTTTTTTTGGGCCACTTCATGAGACAGGCAGATTTGGAGAACATAGCCACAACAGGCAAGATTGAAGGCAACAGAGACAGAGGGCGACAACGTGAGAAAATATTAGACAGTTTGACGGCCTGACACGGCAGGGAAACAGCAAAGACCATGATACATAATACTGTGTACAGAGAGCTGTGGGGAGCCATGCCCGCCTACGCCAGCCGGTATGTCACATAATGATGATGAAAATAAGGAAAATTGTTTTCCCAATATAGATAATATGGTCATCTTCTTTGAATCACACATAATCATTCTCTTTTTTAAACCAGGGGAACAGCTGGAAGTTCAGACATGGGAATCTATAGATGAATCTCACTTAACATCACTTTATGAATTTTGTTCCAGTATTACAGACTTAGATCTTTCTTTGTGAATAAACGTAAATAAAGTAAACAACAGGTTTCTCGTTAGGTTGCAACACATGAGCAATGCGACTCAACGCATCCATTTCAGCAATAATTTTGACAGTCTTGTATTGTTGATGCAAATTGAAAGAAGGTTATTAATGATGATGACAATGTAATAAAAACAAAGTAGAAAGAAAAGAGGCGTCAGGGCGACAACCTGATAAAGTATTAACAGTTTAATATCGGGACATTCATACAGTTATGCGCAGTGGTTAGCGCACTAATTCGAATATGAATGGTCCTGGGTTCATTCCACAGTTGCGGAAATGTTTTTCAGATCGTAACGGCTCCGGGGTCGACCCAGCCTCAAATGGGTACCGGATTAATCCGGGAAGTAAAGACTGCGAGGGAGAGGAGATGGCTACCGCCCTCATTTGCAGAGCTCTGAAATGTGAGATCGCTAACATCTCACACCCCTACGGCATTAATAAATGCTATGGGTTACTTTACTTTTTACAGTTATTAACAAGGATACTGATTCCAGATACTGGAAATAGTTGTGTAGATCGATAATGTTCTGCGCTATTCGGCACGGCACGGTGCTTAATACACGATAGAAATAAGTAGTAATTGTTTTAGTATATTCATTGATGGTCTAGCGAAACATCTCAATGTGTTAAACGCATTGTTTGTTGATTGTTGATGACCTTGCCGTCTGAACCACTGATAAATATCCCATTCTAGAAAAAAAAAACCATCAACATAGTTATCCTCACAATCTCAGTATATCGTGAATTGTGGAAACTAAAAATCAATACACAGAGAACTGCTTACACTATTTTCTCACGATGTCACAAATCAGCCAAAAGTTCTATGTACACAAAAATAAGTAGAGAGATATTAACGAAGAAACGAGTGTATACATTACAGTAAAACTAGTCAGACAACTGATACTAAGACCACATGAAAAAATATCTAAACCAAAGTAGGAGGCAGACAAAGAGACTCTCCGCCAATTGTATCTTGAATATGTGAGATCAGTAATGTATTTTAGCCTTCCTCTCCAGACCATTGTGAGCAATATTATTATCTCGTTCCTTAATGGGATGCCGCTGGATATCAGACGGAAAAGAGCACTGACGGAAGCGGTAGAAAGGTTCTAGAGACAAAAGAATGATCATCCAAATAGCATACTTATTGGTACTTTGAATCAAACAAAAAGATAAAAAAAACTTTCTCTACTGGATATATCTGGAGAGGAAGGTGAGAAATACAATCTACTGCAAAAGAGAGAATTAGAAAACAAATTCATCGGAACACTCTCTTGGAAGAACTTGCACCAACCAACTATCCAAACAAAATTACTAGATAAAACAGCCAATAAAGGAACACTACCAACAATCCTGATAACATGTGCCCTAGAAACTATGATCAGTTACCCATCATCAGCAACCAAAGCCTGCACTGATGGATCGGCTTTCAAGGCCACATGTTTTGCTTGATATGACATTCATATACGATAACCTGATGTATCTGCCTACGAGTTCTGCGACGCGGTAAAAATTGCTCTTATTATGAAGCAGAGGCTTCAAGAGGCATTGAGTTAATACACCAGTAGTTTGATTAAAAAACCACCAGACATAGCCATTTTTACGGACTATATCAGTTGTGGAATAACTTAAACACACCCCATATGAAAATCAAGATAGTCTCCACATAGCAAGAGCAGCGGACAGTCTTATCTCTGCATATCCAATCAGTGTGGCCAAACAATAGATCACTTGACATAACATTATAGCAGGAAACGACGTAACGAGAGACTTGTAAAAAACAGGCTACTCAAAACAACAAAAGCAAAGATTTTGTAGTATGGGAACAGTCAAACGGATTCTCAGAAACAATACCAGGGAAATTTGGTTGAACAGATTGAGAAATGGGCTGACTGGGCTGAATTGTTTTAACAGATTAAGTACGGAAAATACATGTTTTGTTTCATATTTCTAGTAAAAATGTTTCCAAATTCAAACAAATTAGTGTATAAAAAATACTATTTTGACGTCTACTTTTGTCAAACACCTCCACCTCCTTGTCAACAACAGCCAGTTTTTTTTCCGACCCCTTACCCTAATTGTTGACGTAATTAATGGACAACCACTAAGGAATATAATAAAAGAAGTCGACATGACTCTTGTGTAATAATACTCGTAACTGTTTACAGAAATCAAGGATATGACGCATGACACAGCCAACTCATTAGGTAGAAGAAATTCCTACAGAAATCAAACAGTGAGAACACGTGCAATAATTTGGCAAAATTTTCTCAAAGAAAGATAATTGCGATGATGATTATGCTTGTTAAAAAGTCAGAGAAATGATGTCACGCCAGAAAAGTGCCACAAAAAAAAAAAACACACACAAAAAACAGAAAAATGAAATATGTATAAAATTGTGTGCTTGCGAGTTGGTTTTTATAATATTGTGTTTACATGTCAATGTTTGTATAGTTCGATATTTTTAAATCACAGCTCTATCGTGCAATACTATTGTATATTGTCTGTCCCCAGGTGAACGATGGGTGATCGTATTCACACGTGCCCTCAAGCTTAGGGTGGAGCTTCAGCTGTTGTTCCATGGCCAGATGAGTCGTCTTGGTTGCATTAAGTCCATGTTTGTTCAAAACTATCTTGATGTTTTCTATCCACCGTTTTCTTGGTCTACCTTTGGCCTTATGTCCTGATATTCTTTTGATATATGCTCTTATTGGTATTTGGTTCATTCGTTGTACAATACATTGTCAGGAAATGTAGAGATATCTGTAGGGAGTTTTTGTAATAGCCTTATGATGTCTTCCTAGACAGCCGTGAATCTTGGCAGTGTGCCTTTGTCCAGAATTACTTACGACTTAATTTGTTACTTTTTTGATAATTTTCGTTATTTTTGTTGGTCACTATTAATATACTTGGAGTCGCATGCCAAAAATAGTTAAGGCCGACCAACCAAATGGACGGAAATAATCAAAATGGGTCTTTCAGATCATGTTTACGTTTTCTATGCAAAGGTCGTATACTACCGACATTGGTCATGATTCACCTATACAGAGGTAAATCTTTTGTGTGAGAGTCTCCTGTCTATATTGACTGTATATAAACGTCATCGATATGTGGTTGATCCTATTTGTAGAGTACCCGTTTGAAGAAACTCTGCTACTTCTCACCAATGACCTACCACTATGCAACAGTATATTTCTAGTAGATGATATGACTATATAGTTTGAAACTTTCTGCCAGTGGACATTCCTCCAACATTTATCTTTTCAGTTCTAAATATTTCATGTTCTATGTCCCGTTTCCCCATTAATGTAAATGCATACAATTGATTAATTTCGTACTTTTGTCTACTATCATGTTCTCACAGTGAGACGAAAAGAAGCAGGTTGGTCAGCGGATATTGCACCTTTGTCTTACATGACAGACTCCCACATGGCGTGGAATGGGAGATGTACCATTATTGCAGACCGAAAAACTGCTGGAGGAATTATGAACTAGTTGGCACAGAAGTACATTCATGGCAATACAAGACGATACTGGGTACTGCTCAATTGGAAAACGTCTATTCGGGACTAATCATACATAAATAACACTTTCCCCTAACCAACACAAACGTCTTTGCATATGCTCGGATGTAGCTTCGGCTATTCAACTGAGGAGTACCTGTACTTCTGTCAGAAAGACTATTGCGGCATTAAGCTTTCTTATCATAGTTAAAATCTTCTCATAGATTACTTCATAATCATCATCCGGAGTCTAATACTACAGTGCAGATACTGGCCCTGGTAAAAAAAAATGGTGGGTTAATATTAAAATAATATTATTCTCTTGTTTTCGTGGGTAAATCTGAGTTTTTTTTTCGTGAAATCTTTTGGTTATGCTTTTGGAAAAAACTATTTTGGGTGGCAAAGTGTCTTTTACCTGATTTATTCACGTGATTTCTAGTACTTAATGTCATCTAATGTCCAAAGACGATTGAGAAGTTAATTCCCTAAACCCACAAGTTTTCTATGGGGTTGGTCTTATGATATATCTGAAGCATGTGCATTTCGATTTTTGATGGATGCTATCTGTAGTACTTCCGCTTGAGGAATATCTGCTGCTCCCACCAGTGACCTAATGCTGGTGTAGTCTAGCGCTGATTTTATACTATCCTGACTTCTGATTGTGTGAACTTTTATCCTCTGTTTTGGTCACTCCGAATGTTCTATGCAGACATGTCATTTCTGTATGACTGGGTTAGTTATGTTTTCTTTTAAAGTGTCAATGTCCAGTATATATGCCCCTGGCATAGTGATTAAGTCGCTCGAATCTGACTCTTATCGTCCTGTTTATAAGTGGTTGAGAGTGTCAGATTATATATGGGTAACCCTAATACAATGAAGTCAATCCTCTACGCCTTTTGAGTACATGTTTGACACTCATAATAACGTGTTCGGAGATAAATCTTATTCTATGTATACAGCTCTTTTGGTACTTATACTCTATAAAGTATGTGACAGGTGACTTATTTGGTGGAACACATGATTGAATATTTGAAACATCGGTCTCATAATCATGAGATCTTGGATTCGAACCACGATTGGAACTGGATACTTAGTTTTTCCAAAGGATAGAATGAAATATGCACCTGGTAAACGCTGTGGCGACTACTATGGCAAAGTGGACTTTGTATTTACGGCCTTCCTACACTTTGAAAAAGTGAAGACACTTTAATGCTTTCTGAGATTCACTATCTGATTGTAGTCTGGAAGCATGTGAAAACCACTGAATCTGTAGTCGTCTGATTTAATCCAAAATTGGCATTGTGTTTGTTAGTCTTCTGATGTGTTAATTTCTGATTGTGACTCTTTTCTGTGTCCGAGAATTGTACGTAGACAAGTTATTAAACTGTATTGTAGCAAGAAATGTTTTCTTTTATTATTAGTGTCCACGTTTGACATTGGTAGCAATGATATGGTAAGATGATCCTTTTATATAGTTTATTTTTGGTGTTACTATTACCATGTTTGATTTAGAAAATAGGAGTCATCTGCCCTAAGATCTGGTATGCCATGTAGTATCTATATTGCATTTCTTTGGTATTTTATCCATTTGTTGGTATAATGCTTGCAAAAAATAAGTGAATTCCTTCATATGTTTAAGCTGCTGCTCATCGATGAAAGTAGTAGTGTTTTGATTTTGTTTTTTATTTGTGTGTGTGTGTGTGTGTGTGTGTGTGTGCATTACGTCGATTGTCTTTACCTCGGCTTTTTTCTGTGTTGTAGTTGTTCCTCTGATGTTGATATTATTGCATGATAGTCTGTAAAAAGAAGTTCGCTAATGAAGTTGTTTAGGTTGAAAACCATTCTTCATTGGTGTCGACAATTTTACATATACATCGATATGATTAATGGATAGAAAAGGGATAAAACACACCTTTGTCTCACGCCAGAGTCTCTGTAGGATTTGTTAGAAAGCCCTACACTTGTTCTAGTTGCACATTGATTACCTGCATAATCTCTGCAAGAGTTTATTTAATGCTGTAGAACCCCATATTTTTACAGTACACTTTTTTCCATAGCTGTTGTCTGTCTACTTTGTCAAAGATCTTTTCTTGGTCGGCAAATGCGATATATACATTTTATTTTGGCCAGTTGTCATGGCACCTGATGATAACTGAGTGTAAAAATAACATCTGTACAGCTCTTATTTCTTATGGACTCCCATTTGTGGGCTGTTATGCTGTGATTCGATGAATACTCTTAACCTTTCTAGAATTGTTTAAAATATGCCCAATGTGGCTTAGAAGTTAAATACCTCTGTATTGTGTAAAATCTCTTTTGTGGCAAATTTTTCTTCCAAATAGATATTATCACAGCGTTATTGCAATGTTTTGGCGTGTCCTGTGAATTCCATATTATACTAAACAGTAAAATACTGTCATATAATTAAACTGAACCAAGGCACGCGACTGAAATAAGGACCAAGAAGGAGGTAGATTGAAGGAGTTATTGATGTTCTGAGATGTCACAATATTACTGCATATCAAGCAACCAAACGAGACTTAGCCTGAAAACCTATCGCCATTGAATATTGCGACGCCTAACAACAAAATCAGAGAAAAGACAATAGAAAGATATACGTAAGAACTTTTCACATATATAACGTATTACTCTTAAAATACTGGATATTCTGGTTTAGAATAGTGAATATACTGGTTTTAGAATAGTGGATATACTAGTTTTAAAATACTGGATGTGCCGGTTTTAAAATAGTGAATATACTGGTTTTAAAATGCTAGAATTCGAATCCTGATTCAATAGAAATTAAAAAAATAAAATTAAAACTGGATATATGTGTATATGGAGATGGTGTCCGTGGTTTTGTAGTTAGTAACAGAGACAGCGGCATGAAAAGGTCAATCAAGTTTGATCGTGAATGAATATTTACGAAGTTGAGACCGGTACAAAGTGCGGGAACCAGTTATCTGGGATCGGTACAAAGTGTGGGAACCAGTTATCTGGGATCGGTACAAAGTGCGGGAACCAGTTATCTGGGATCGGTACAAAGTGCGGGAACCAGTTATCTGGGACCAGTACAATGTGCAGGTACCAGTTATCTGGGAACAGAACAAAATGCGGGAACCAGTTATCTGGGACCAGTACAAAGTGCGGGAACCAGTTATCTGGGATCAGTACAACATGCGGGAACCAGTTATCTGGGATCAGTAGAAAGTGCGGGAACCAGTTATCTGGGATCAGTACAATATGCGGGAACCAGTTATCTGGGATCAGTACAAAGTGCGGGAACCAGATACCTAGGACCAGAACAAAATGCGGGAACCAGTTATCTGAGACCAGTACAAATTGCGGGGACCAGTTATCTAGTTCGCCTGATCTACTAGCGCTATGGTTACAGACGTTCAATGTTTAGATGAAGTGTTAAAAAGGCTTAACATATTAGTTATCATAGCCGAAATCGAATGTGTCGGGCCATTGTACAAATAAAACAGTTACATAACTCATTTCCTTTATTTCGTTCGTTTGTTATCTCCTTCGTGTCTACACCGTCAGAAAAGTCTTATGGATAAACACTACCATTGTCTTCAATTCTTCTTTGCTTCCATATATATTAATTTTCAGGGATGAGCCGTTGAGCCAATAGAGCGAATTTATGTTCTATGGATTACATCTTTTGGAAATCTATCGTCCTGCTGCAGGAAAGATCCAGTGAGATTTTGAGAATAAACCCCAAAAAGTACAAGAAAACAAGCAAAACAGTGCAAACCACACAAAAACAAGCAAAACAGTGCAAACCACACAAAAACAAGCAAAACAGTGCAAACGCTTTCCTCAAACTGCCCCCCCCCCCAATGATAATTTTAAAAAAGTCTCACAAATAGAAGGGAATTATCCTATTTTTATGTAAAACATCCCACCCCCAGTGTACTTTTATGTACGGCTTTTACTAACAGTGTATATAAATATAATGTGTGTGCTGAAGCGTGACATGTTTATGGTTTTAGATTCAAAGATATGATAGAAACTCTAATCGATAATGTGTTGAGCTGTTATAAAAATGTATATCAAAGACGAGCAATAAAAACAATTATGATGTATTTTTTTCTATCCTGTCAACTTCAGAAAGCAATGACATAACGGCAATTCAAATATAGTGTTTGTGTGTGAATTGTTTGGTTGTTTATTTTAGATTAGGGTGTAATGTCTTGAGGTTAATTTTGTATTTCTATCAAATAACATGAGTTTGATTCATGCTAAATAAGATTGAGGTGACTAATTTTCTAGTTCCTAACGGACCAATTCGGTGGATGAATTAGGTTAGTATATGTGCATTTTTTCCCATCTTCTTATACAGTGTATGCGATCATGTTATTACACGAGAGAGACTTGAGTGTCAAGTCCTCGAGTCTGCTGAGCGTTTCATAAGTGTTTTGTCAAGTTCAACAATGAGATGTTTCAGAGAGCTTGAAACTAAAAATAAATGTGAATCTTTCATGACGGACGAATGATTTATTCAAAATATACTTGTTAGATACTCCCTTGGTGCTACTATAGATTATATAGCACTTTACAAACACTGTTTCTGCACATTACTTGGTGCTACTATAGATTATATATAAACACCAATTGTGAATTTTGCAGAAAATATTTTCTTGAAATATATCATAATTTGTTATTGTTCATTGAACCCATACGTTGCTGCGATATTTTACGACTCGTAACTTATTATATTGATTATTATTTCATTCATTCATTCATTTTCCTTTTTCGCTGAAGTTAGCGCATAGGGCAGAGGTCAGATATCAGTTGTTAATTTTGTCTAGTCTTCTATATTCTTTGTATATTGTCTATCTCCATGTGGATAATGATCATAATATCCACACTTGCCCTTAAGCGTATGGGTGGTGACTGGGAACTGTAATTGTCTATCCAAGGCCAGATGTTTCGACTTGGCAGCGTTGAATCCGTATTTGTTCAATGTTGTCTTGATGTTGTCTATCCATCTTGTTCTATGTCTTCCTCTGGCCTTGTATCCGGATCTTCTGAGTAACGGAAATAAACTTCCTATATTACAGTTATATTCTTGATTAGAAACTAGTATCATAGCACTTGGGACATTCCCAGAAGTGCTCCGCTCTCCGTTTCAGTAGCCATTCGTGTGTATGTAGACTTTAAGTTCCAGTCACGTGTTGATTACGTGATCTTCAGTTCTTTCCGCGAGTAGTACATTTTCTTCCCTCTCCTCTAATCACTTCCATTTCTGTCATTCTGTGTATGTATCCGTTTTCAATCTCATTGTCAGCATCTTCATTTTGTAATGAATTTATGACTGCTTTAAGTCAGCTTTATCTTTTCTCAGTATTGTATCGTCAAACGCAGCATTATCTGGCATTATCTGCCCAATGAGTCAGATCTTTCGTTTCCTCTGACTCCAGCGGGACCAGGGCAGTATATCCATGTAATGCTCTGTACCAGTGAGTTGTTTATTAACGCAACCCTTTCCTTTCTCATTATGTTCGTTTCTATCTTGCGTACTATGCTTTGAGAGTCTGTGAGTATAAATAAAGAGGTGCTAAAACACTTAATATGAACTACTAACAGAAATAAGGATCAGGCACATACACTATTTTGGACACATTAAAAGACTTATTAAACCTTATTGAAGACCTTACTTGAGGGTAAAGTCAAAGGGAAGTGAGCAAGAGGTAGGCAGAGATACAAGTGGGAGAGTAACATAATACGATGGACACGTTTTAGTCTAGCAGAGTGCACCACCAAGAGGAGAGACAGAGGATGTTGGAGATTCGTTGCAGCCAACCTTCTTTGTGGACACGGTACTTGATGATGATGATAGTGAGTATTACCGAGTGAGTTGATGTATCACCGAGGGTCACTTCCAGGATCACCAAAAAGTCTCCCTCAAGTACTGCAGCATCGATCCTAGCTCCTGTGAGACTACATCCCTTGATCGTTTAGCTTGGAACACCCATATCACTGCTGGCATCACTAAATTAGAAAAATAAATAACTCTGTGGGCAAATTATAAGCTACGTTAGTGGAAGGACAAATCTGAAAACTCTCCTACTCCAAACCATCTGCACTCCTGCATACACTGCAATAGTACTTTCCTTGTCAACAATCCGACTCAACGGGCATCTACGAACTCACAAACCAAATTAGACAATAACAAATATTTTGTTGTTTTTCTACTTCTTAATCACATTTATTGTTTTTCATGCCATGCTCATCTTCGCTTGCAATGGAGGAAGAACATCATCATGATCAGTTACCAACCAACTCAGTGCTGCAGTAATTCCTTCTTTCTCCATCGTCATGCTCGATGTGATAATGGTAGAGTAATGCAGATGATCTTTCATCCAACTTCAAGCCGTTTCTGTAGGCAACCCGTGAGGGTTGTTGTTTGGGTTACTTTTTTGACATTGAGACATACCCACACACTAGTAGTATTTCTCCAGGGAGCTCATCCAGTTTAGCAATAAACTACCAGTCGACGGGATTACAGTTAAAGCCATTTCCCATGTAAATGTTAATGATATTCCACCTTCTGCCCTGGATTGTTATCTGCCCTCCCTACAACTATCTATCCTCTCAATCTGCTAAGTTCCGTAGTGTGTGTGGGGTAATCATTGCCTGATGAGAATGACCTCACCATGTTGTGTTGGGCTTGCAGAGGTAACATGGCTCTCAAAGACCATGAATTACAATTCTATATTTTTATGTATTGGAATTTATTCACTTTTGAAAACAGTGTTTCCATTTCATTAACTCTTCATATTATACTACTTCTGCAACGTTTATATGACCAGTTTTTTAGTCTGCCTATTATCTAAACTAATTGGCATCTTTAACTCCTTGTTTTAGATGAAAAATATTGACACAATCCATGCGCTGGTAAGGCGATATATCCTACAATTTATAGGGTGATCTGACAATACATTATACTACAACAGCACAGGAAAGCTCTAGCGGAGATACATAATTGGTTACATCATGTCACTACAAAAATAAACGCTCTTTGTAGCTTTCTGTTTAATGTGGTTCCTGTTACCATAGTTGCAGGTACGTATCAGAGAAGTTGTTTGTCATACCAGACCGAAGGCCTTACATGTATTAATATGCTTTATATATATACAGACAAATTAGATCATGAGAGTCATGAGAGAGGTAACTAACTAAATATATATATATATATATATATATATATATATATATATATATATATATATATATATATATATATATATATATATATATATATATATATATATATATGTACATAAAGTTAGTGAATATATATTCAAATATTAGTGAATAAATATATATATGCACACGAATATGCTACTGTGTCATAAAAAGAGTCTGTTGTAAAATAAATTTCCTTAATAGTTCTTCTTCTGCGTTCAGCATCTGTGGTCATACTATACCAGGCCTGTCGTCAAGACGAAGTCCACTGTCTTCTCTATGTCAGAGCTGCTGCCCCATAGCTTTTGCCTGAAGTCTGTATCCTCTGGCCAGGTCTGCTGTCTCTGCTCTTTGTATGTTGGGCAGTCCTGAAGTATTTGTTTCAGGGTCTGGGTTCCGGATCCACATGTACATTCATCTGTGTATGAGTCCTTTATAGTAAAAACTAATTTTCCAGAAGCTTTCTGGTGATGTGACGATCATGATATCGGGATCGAATCCCCGTCATTAGAAATTGTGCATCAGGACCGTTCATAAAGCAATAGATGACTGCTCAATGAATGCATATTGCTTAGAAAACTACGAAATTAGGCCAAAAATTCTGGGTTGATAGTTACATCCTGAACAGGATATGTTTCCACGTTTTTGTAAATACTAAGCCATTACTCAAATAGCACTGAACTTTGCTGATGCAACTGATTATTGGATGCTTTGTCTGTACTTTATACTACCAGCCAATGAAATACAAGGAAGAAGTCGGATAAGCAAAGATAAGTGACTTGTGAGAGATCACCTCGCAGGACTATTCTAGAGAAGAGCTTGGCATACACGAGGCTCATACATTGTCAGCTATACTCGTGAAAAATGGTTCATGGACGAGCCATACGAGAAATGTTTCTTTAAAAAACCCCACGTTTTGGAAGCCCGTAGCATATATATATATATATATATATATATATATATAGAGAGAGAGAGAGAGAGAATATTATACAGGGAGAGAAACTACAACAAGTAAAATATTATCAATATCTTAGACACATAGTCACAAATGATGGCACATGTGAAACAGAAGTTAAAAGGAGAATATGAATGGCTAAAAGTACCTTGAATGACATGAGGAAATTATTAATATCTAAACAAATTACAAACAAGTTAAAAATGAGAATTATAAAATGCTACATCTATTCCATATTAATGTATGGCTCAGAAACATGGACACTAAATAAACAATTAGAAGACAAAATTGATGCCTTTGAGATGTGGGTATATAGAAGAATAGGGAGAACATCATGGAAAGAGAAGAAAACAAATAAAGAGGTGCTAAAAACACTTAATATGAAGAAAGAACTACTAAGAGAAATAAAGATCAGGCAAATAAAATACTTTGGACACATTAAAAGACATGACACTATATTGAAGACCTTACTTGAGGGTAAAGTCAAAGGGAAGCGAGGAAGAGGTAGGCAGAGATACAAGTGGGGAGAGTAACATCACACGATGGACAGATTACAGTCTAGCAGAGTGCACCACCAAGACAAGAGACAGGAGATGTTGGAGATACGTTGCAGCCAACCTTCGTTGCGGAGACGGCACTTAATGATGATGATGATAAAGAGAGAGATATTGAGAGAGAGAGAGAAATGTGGCGCTAACCGTCGTGATAGAGAACGCAAGTAGTCAACAAACTTAAAATGTTGTGTGTTACTTTGTATTGGTCTGTACATCATGGCTCTGATTAGGAAACGCCAATTGTGCAGCTTGCATGACTTCTTTTTCCCAGAAGTAAACTTCACGGTACTGTTTTTTTAGTTCCTCTCTCTCTCTCTCTCTTTCTCTCTCTCTCTGTCATATATATATATATATATATATGCCTGTATGATATGCCTATACATTAAAGTCGTGTTCTTCTTCTTCTTTCCTTCCTCTTTTACCCTTAACAGGTGTCGAGGGAGATACAATGTTCTTGTTCTCGCTTTTCTGGCAACTTGAGATAATGTTATTTGTTATTCGTGTAATATCTCTTTGATGTTGTCGATCCAGCTACCCTGGCCCTTCTTTCTGCTTCTCCTCTTAAAGTCATGTTCAAAAACTAAAATGCCTCGTGTTTACTGCCCCTTATCAATTACCATCAGCTATGTCTTCTGTTTCCAGTGTTTCCATGCTGTTATATTAATGATCATGGGATGGAGTTGGCTGTCCAATCCCATATAGGGTCAGTGACCCAAAGCCATGCTGAAGTAGGATGTGTCAGGCCGAAAGGCGCAGATATCGCAACAATGCTGTAAACCATGATACAAAGCATTCCGTTCTCCGAACTACATCCTGCTAATGTGCAAGTTTTTGAGAACGAACGCAGAAGAAGAAGAATATTAATGATCTATATTGCCAAAAATTGCTTTCAAGTCACTATAGTATTTAGGAGCCAAATTATCTCAATACTTCTTGTTTCATTATTGCCACCCACTGTTTTCTCAATAACTTTCTGTGGCATCTCTGTTTGAGTGAAGCAATTCTCAACACGCACTTAAGACTTGACTTCACTTAGAAGGACATATGAAAAACACAGTACATACAACGGTAACAAAAAGAAAGGATGCAGGTGGTGAACATTCTGATATATAAAAATCTGGTCCTGATTTCTTTGTTTACATGATCCATGTTCTCAATGATTATTCCAAAGGTCTAGTTTTGTCACGTGCTAATAATATGTTGTCTTTATTTCCGTGATGTTGATTCGACAGTATTTTTAGATACTTCTTTCACACCACAGGATGCTACGCCAAGGAAACTGTACAATCTTGCAAGACTACGAATTCAAACATATGTGTTTGCTTCCCCTACCTGAAATTACAAGACTTTATAGTTTATAATAAAATGATCAAAGAGTGTAGTACTGTACCAGGGTCTATATGTAATATATAATCTATAGTAGTACCAAGTAATTTGCAGAAACAGTATTTGCAAAGTGCTGGTATTGAATGTCGCATTACCTCTTCACCACAAGAAAAATAAACCAGTGTAGGTCACCAGGTACACTTATAGGCGCTGTCTATAAAGGACATCACCAATTTTCGCCCATACTCCCTTGTCAATAACTGTCACTAATTCAGAGAACCCTTCATGCTTAATTATGTCCAAAAAACATTGAATGTCCCGCACCCCTCCCCCCCTACCCCCATAAAAAAGTTTATCAAAAACAGTACGAATAAATTCCATTAAATGTCACATTTGTATATTGTTGTCTCTTCAAATTCAAACTATTTAAACTGATATATAAAAGTACTGTTGACGTCAACTTTAGTCACACCATACTAATTCATCTTTGTCCAGAACGGTTAAACAACCTGTCGAAACTCATTACTTGTAATATTAAGATAACAATTTGTGGACGTATACAGGCCATACATTATAAGTGGAAAGTCGTGATGGAGCCACTGGAATGTCGTGATGGAGCCACTAGAATGTCGTGATGGAGCCACTAGAATGTCGTGATGGAGCCACTAGAATGTCGTGATGGAGCCACTAGAATGTCGTGATGGAGCCACTGGAATTTCGTGATGGAACTACTATCTCCATTATTTGTTATGGTCACAGCTCTGACATAATCACGTTGGACTGACGTCTGCTTTTGACAGCAGTGTTCCTCACCATACGAGGTTGGGTCGGCTATTTACTTTCAAATGCTAGAATTTAGCAGTGTGATTTTCTTTTCTTGTGATATATTCTCTCCAGAACATTGTCTTCCTTGTGGATTCTCTGAACACTCAGCGATTCTGTACGAGTTGATCTGCCGCAGCGAGAGACATGTTTAAGCAATCTATTTCACTGCACCATCGTCCTCTTGGGCGTTCTTTTCCCCTGTTACTGTTAACTCTGCCTGCAGCTTTCAATGTTTCCATGCTGTTATGTCTAAAACAATGACCCAAAAAATAAACATCTTTCTTGTTATGATGTTGTTAAGGAGCCAGGCCTCTTCGACGTTTATTGATCTTAATACTTCTTGATCTGTCTTTATAACTGTTTATGGTATAAGTAAATTGTTATGTAGCATCTCATTATGAATTTCTTTTTGCGATTTTTTTGCCACAGTTTTTGCTTTGATATTGTATATATATGATTTTAGTAAGGTTCTCATAGGTCACACCTCTACTGCATTGAATTCTTTCGTATCAATGGAAAAGTGTTGTACGGCAAAGCAGCTTTACACATATCAATTTTTGCCAATATATGTTGTACCCTTGCATACTCATGGCATTGTAGTAGAAACGTGTGTAGCCACTTTCCTTCTTCTTCTGCGTTCGTTCTCAAATTCCTTCTGATTTGCAGGATGTAGTCTGGAGAATGGAAATCGATGTACCATGGTTTACAGACGGATTGCTATATCTGCGCATTTCGACATGACGACTTCAACCTGGCTTCTTAATAAATTTTACTTTTTTATGTAATGGAGCAGCCAACTCCATCATTAAAATAATCTCTGTTGCCCTTTTCGACGTGTATGGTAAGTGTTAGTGTAGTTTTTTTCCTCCTATTTTAAGCCCCAACAAGCAGGGACGAGCTACTTTTCAATATCCGCATTTATTTTATCGCAATACCGGCATGTTTCTAATAAACGCTTTTGTTTCTATTAGTACTGGTTTCTTTTTTCCTTTTAATACTGATGTTGATTCTAATACTAATATTGTTTCTAATGCTGATGTTTATTTTAATACTGATGTTGTTTTAAATACTGATGTTGTTTCTAATATTGATGTTGTTGCTATAACTATTGTAATTGCTGCTGACACATTTAACGACCTATGTAAAACTGAGTATGAATGGAAGAAATGAGCACGTGAATGAACAATAATACTTAAATACTGATCGGTAGACTTTGATCTATAGAGAAACAAGGAGTGTTATTTGTTGTTTTTGGTTGGTTGGGCTCATGTCCTTTGACCTAATGCCATTAAATGGCATTATATTGCTGGGAAGATTTGTCATTTTTCTATTCCTAGTTATTACGAGCACTAAAGCACTTACATCCTCTTGTGCAACGGAGAAGGTTATTATTTCAGTATTATACAGTATTAATTCATACTGGGGAAGACTCAATAATGTGAAATTCTTTGAGAAGAAGCTCATGGAATGTAAAATAAAAATAGAAGAAAAGAAATGATATATATACATAAATTGATGTTGGACTTCTACAAAATGAAAGCTTTAATGTAAACATGACTCCCCTTGATTCTTAGCACCAACAAGTGTCGTATTATCCCTCCAATGGGAAATATCGCACAGTTTGAGAAACTCTGACCGAAAGTATACTGGATTCTTGTATATAATCCGATATCCTTGGATGGAAGTATAATAACAGTAATAATAATAATAATAATAATAATAATAATAATAAATAATAAAACCGATTACCCTTTAGGGTCGTTCGAGTAAAGTTAACCCATATCATTTATTAACGCAGCAAGTGTGTGAGATGTTAGCGATCTCACATTTCAGTGGCTATGATATATGAGGGCTATAGTCATCTCCTCTCCCTCGTAGTCTTTACTTCCCGATATAATCTGGTACACAATTAAGGTTGGGTCGAACCGGGAGTCGTAATCTGAAAAACATTTCCGTCTCAACTGGGGAATATAGACCATTCATATACGAAACCAGTGCCCTAAACCACCGTCCTACGTGGCCCCTCGTTTGAGTTCCACATCGGCGACATCAGCATACAAAGCCCTACAAACACCTCCGTCTTCAGCCATTCAATCGAGTGTCGAAATATTATGCCCTGATTATTCATTGATGTTGTCAACCCACGGTATTTGCGAGTCGTATCTTCTCTTTCCATCAACAACTGTTGTGTGCAATAAAGTTTTAGAAATTGAGCTCGTGTCTTGCTACATGATAAATCCAAACACGTTTCACCTCTGACGGAAAAAATATCTACTTGCAGTTTAGCAGTTAGTATATCTCTGATACTATATTTGTTAAATTTTTGTTAACTAATTTATTTGAATGTTTTTTTTTATATGTTGCTTTAATAAATATGTCGTCAAGATTTCCATACAGTTTAATAATGTTTATGTGCACCATTTCTCTATTTCAGACTGCTTAAATAGATATAACTTGTCATGCGTTTTTTAAATTGATGGCACTGCATGTCTACACGAGTACAGAGGTGATGGGAATAGACCCAGTCTATCTAGCTAACTGTTAAGTATGTTATTCGCCATCCACTTTCGTACCGACTTCAGGAATATACTCTGATGACAAATTCAAAGTGATAAAGTCATTACAACAGAAGAGGTAATGCGAGAGACCAGGAAAGAAGGGAGAAAGTACATCGTCTCATCAGTACCATATCAACACTGACGTTTCTCAATGATCTTCTTTCTTTCTCTTCGTTTTATACCTCGCTATGCCTTGCAGCGTTGGGGGTAGAAGAGTTCTCTGGAGATGATATTTTTGTGTGCCTCATATATATTTTGTTCCGATCATTTAAAAAAAAACTTCTGTAATTCATTTTTTGCATGGTTTGTATCCATCATGTCTGTATAGTAATTCATTTTTGGTCGGGCTCTATCTGATGGTGTCTGGAAGCGTGTGAAAATCACTTAAGCTGATGTCTTCTGATGTAATCCAGGATTGGTATTGCGTTTGTTAGTCCTCTGATGTTTTCATTTTTGATTCTGTCTCTTATTTTTACTCCAAGTGTTATTGTAATTATACTATGTATACCACACAGCGAAACAATATTGATCAGTGATGCCAAACGATGTTGGCTACATTTGATCGTTCATACATAATAGGGTCTTTTGTTTTGTACCCTTTGTAGTGACGTACTCTTCTTTCCATACAGGATCAATTTGGCTGCATCTCTTTTCACATAGAAATAATGGAGATCGTGGTTTAGGTAACCCTGTCACAACGTCTCCAAAATCGTGAAGGTATATTACAAGAGCATAAAGAGAGAGAGAGAGAGAGAGAGAGAGAGAGAGAGAGAAACATCTTATTTTCTCCTTATTCCCGCCAATATCTTGGAAGCTATTTATACCTGCGTATCACTTCGTATAGACCAATTTTTATGACAGCTAAAGATCATACTAGCATGGCTACTCAATCAGAAGAGGACAGCCCATCGTTTTTTGATACATATTGAGAACAGGAAACATAGATAAGATAGCAACAACTGGAAAGTCGTAGAATAGGATGAGCATAGGACGGACACAAACCCTATAATTTCTGTCATTGGGAGAAAATCAACATCGGGATACGATTGTCAGTTCATGAAGCAGAAGGCAGTGAACTAACACTATAACTTGCGCCACAAGGCGTGAACGATAAGAAATAAGAATAGACTTCAGTAATTGCTTCATAAACAAATGCCCCTATTCAATAATAGTTGGTATACAATATCGGTATAGCGAATTTTGCTGGCTGACATATCTTTTTTTGTTGTGATTGTCAGCTACTTTTTCTGTCTTTATCCCTTTGTGCCTTGCAACGTCCGTAGTCGATGTGTTCTCTGGAGATCACGGTTTTGTGTGCTTTACACATATTTGTATCAGTGACTTCTTTTACTTCTGTAATCTAACTTTTGCATAGTTTGCCTATGGTTTTGCATCAATTGTTTTTTTAAAGCATTTCTGATTGGAATGTTGTCTGACGATTGTCTTGTGGCCTGTGCACATCATTTAATCTGTTGTCTTTTGATGTAATTGAAAACTGAAGCTGTTTTCATCAATTCATGATGTTTTCGTTTCTGATGCTGTTTCTTATTGTAACATTGAGAATTGAACGTAAGCACAACTAACTGTTTCTACTAATAATTATATGGATAATATTATTCTCGGCAATCTCTTCCCATCTGTATCACAACTGCTGTCAATAACTTTTTCTATTTGTCAAATGTCACCCGTTCACAGCCTCTTCCACGTATTCCTGCTCACAAACTCTGAGTAGGGTATCTTCTGCTTCTGCCATCCAGTACCGTCCTCTTTCTAGAAATTAGTGTAAGACGTGATGATCATTTTTGGCGACCTTGAATTATTCTTTAACCTGAATTATTTTATGTCCTGATTTGATGCTCGGTATGTTCGGAGAAACCGCAGTCACGATATATATATATATATACAGGGCCGGCCCTAACACTTGTGAGGCCCAATGCGAAACGGATTGCGCGGTGTCCAGTCTGGGTTCGGAAGAGGATAATAAAATAAAATCCAATATGAATTTCTGGGCCTATGAAGTGCGGGGCCCACTGTGGCCGCATAGGTTGCAAAGGCCTAAGACCGGCCCTATATATATATATATATATATATATATATATATATAATGTGTGTGTGTGTGTGCGTGGGTATCTTATTATTATTATTATTATATATTATTCAATGGTTTGTATTTACTTAATTCAGCATACACGGATAATGACCTGTCCGATTAGTGCTTCTTGCTTATTTCTGTTGCAACAATTGGGCAAGTTCACTTCAATTTAATCATTATATTTATATTTTTATATTGTGCTTTTGACGTTTTTGAGACGCATTTATTGTCGAGGTCATAATGGAGTCAGAGACAATGGAAGAGATGATTACTTAGTGGCAAATGTATAAGAAGAGATAGCTCTGAGTTAATTAAGACAGTCATGGATACAGCACATAACGATGAAGATGACGGCGAAACGGCAATGCATATATGCAGAGAAATATAGAAATGGGAATATAGACCAGGGAAAAAAGAAGAAAGTGCATCGTCTCTGAAAAGACAAGAAGTTCACATAACTAACAACTTACACTGAGCATATGCATTTTTAAATTTGCTGTTAGAAAAGCAAGCAGAACACATGAGATTACACTGATTATGAGTGTGCTGTCCCATTATTTCGTTAGCTGTTTGTGTGAAGCAGTGCTTTTGGTCATTGTTTAATTATATTATATATGCTTGAAATGGCAAGGTGGTGCAGAGAACAGGGCACAGAAGAGTGACAGTAAGCTCTTCACAAGTTTATAAATTAACTAACCCACTGACGAGATGTTTGTGCTGTATTCTTTATTCTAATTTCTTATTCATTCTTTTTGTTTTGTTAAAGTTTCCATGACATCTTGGATTTCGCATTCGCCCTTACACCTCCTGAAACATTGCCATGTTGATCTTTCTATTGTGCCGTCTCCCTTAGCTTGTGTTCGTGATAGCATAACGCTGCCAACAAAAACGGAATCAGTAGCTCACTGTTAGACGGTGCAGGTACAAAAACAGAAGGTCTTCTAAAAATACAAGGACGAAAATACACCGGAAAGGTCAAAGGGCTGTCTTGTTCTTATAAACCAGCTAACTTCTTTCTTCTTACCTGTTTCTGATGAACGCTTTTAGTTGTTTTGCATGTCTCGACACGAGGATGCGAAGAGGGCTCATTTCCTTAGGAGCCTCTGTTTGGTATGATGTAGGGTTTTCTAACCGTTCAAGTGGATATGTAGCTAACTAACTATAAGTGTTATTGCTATCGGAGTATTGATTTCATCTTCTTTGTGACTTGGATATTGGTGTCTCTCTTTGGTATAAACATAGATTTATTAATCCGTATTTCCGACGTACGTACGTCAGAAAAATGTTCACCTGGTGGCATATAAACTAAATACAATGCAGTAAGTATTTAAGCTACATGAAATAATGTTCATTCAGTATAGTGTCCTCGTGGTTGCCGCGGAAACTCAGTGCAATGACTTACCAGATATTCAAAGTTAAATTTCTATTTTAACTAGAAATACTTAGCAATTTATAATTGGTCCCTAACTCATTAAATAATAAGGAAATATACATCAGTTCTCTCGGAAAGTAAAGGCAGTAAAAAAAAAAAACGCTTATCACATCATCCATAAGTGTGAATTTGATCAACGAAAAATTTCGGCCTTAACTCTGTATTTCTTACCATGCAACAATACGATGTGGAAAGCGACATTTATGTTGTTTTTTACTTATATTCTTCATATCGAGTGTCATCGAACACATTTGTCCCGAACGATTACAACAAACCACGTTTGTCTTATATGTGTATGTTAATTTATGTTGCTGTTCGTCCATACTAAATAATGACGATCATTTGTTACAGTTTAATTTATGAATTTTAGTTAGAGTTGTGTCATTGACTATGATTTCGTAGACGGATTCTTCTTCTTCTTTCATTCACTTGAAACATGTCTATATCTGTAATCCTGTCTCCTTAATAAAACTCACTGTCTATTGTAGTGACCCACAGAGCTTTAATTCCAGTGTTGTTTCCTCTGACCAATATGTCTGCCTCAGCGTTTCATACTCAGAACAATCTTGAAGTATATGCTTAGTACACTGTGCTACCTGCCCATATGTGTACATGGCCGTGCTGCCGGATAATAAGCTATAATATGACTGCATATTTCCTTCGATAGTTCACGCATGGGGTGATCACTAGATGGTTTTTAATCTACTCGTGACTTTCTAGCTACTCTCCACTGTTAAGTTCCTGCATGTCTACTCTGTTAACAAAATATTGCACTTTTTTTACTGTAGTGTGCCATAAAGCTCTATTTCGTTTAGCGTCTTTCTGTGTATCTTGAATTATTTTAAAGGCCCCTATTGGTGTTTGTAACGAGTCTTTGTAGCGCTTCCTTTTGACTACTTTGAGAAAATATGCCGTTTTGCAACTCACCATAGAGAAATATCTTTGGCAGACGATTATTTGGCATACGTATCACATGACGTGCCCATCGAATCTATATCTGCATCAGTATAGTCTCGATGCTAGGGATACCAGCTCTTTAATGAACAGTGGAATCTAGAATCTCGTCTTGCCACCTGATTGTTCACACAGATTTTATCAACCAACAACCCAAGGTAGCGCAGTAGTCTACAATTAAGGAAGTTACCAGTTTAAAAAACGGTCATTGCTTTGTTTTTGTATACTTTTTGGTGACTTTTTCCGCAAATGATCACTAAATCCCTTGATGGCTCCATGATCTGAATGAAAAATAATTTTCCCACATCAAGCAAAATGGCAATCGTTGTTTTGTTTTAGTGATTAAAAATAATTAATGCGTATTTAGAGTGTTAGACATGTCATTTTTGGAAGTTTATTCTGTTATGTTTGAGGATATAAATTATAAAAACAACAGTATGATTTATAACACTTTCCACTAGACTGTGACACTCTCAAGAAAAAAAACTCACAAAAAATAAAAAAAATAAAAAATAAAATAGCAAACACAAGTTGAAAATTATAACATTTCTTCTGTTGGACGCTACACTGAATTTGCAGTGGGAATTTTCAGATTTCACTACGCACATATGATAACGTTTATTGTTGAAATGTTTTAGATTATTTTTTATTTCGAAACAGAAATGTTTTAAACAGAAACTTGTCACTGGTTTCAATAATCATAGTTATGCCAGGTTTCAAATATAGTTCTATTAATATAAACAGAATTGCGGCTCTTGTTTTATTGTATATAAAAAGTAATAATTACTTTCAATATTTTTCTGTAAGTTGATGTGCCGTATAAAGTTCTTATTAAGTTGATGTGTCGTATAAAGTTCTTATATCCCTCTCCCTGCCAAACCCTCGACCTTGTATTTCCGTCTGAATTAACTCACCATCCCCAGGGAGGAGTTATCACCCATTTTGGGAACCGCTATGTTCTACGCGCTATGTACCGAATCCAGTCCCTGTTTAGGAGACCATTCTACTAAAGCGTAAACATGAACTAGTTTCCGAATTGCATGAAATATATTGGTTTACCTTGACTACTTTTGGCATACGACTCCAAGTATGTAAATAGCGACCTATCAAAAGCCCAACAATAATCACAAACGTAACGAAATGGGTCCAAATTAATTCTGTTGGAAGGTCTGTAGTACCATCGCTTGCCACGGATATACTGACTAGATTTGATGTCAATGAAGCGTCACAATGACGCTTCTTAATTATGCTAACTAGTTATCCTATTGTATTTATTCACTATCACTATGTTTAGCTGTCAAATATTTTGGATAATTTCTTTATATGTTTTTCTATTTCCATTATAGATTAATATTGATCGCGAGATATTCCAACCGACCTCTTAGTTCAGCATACCATTAAAATACAATCAATACATTACCGAGAATAGTGGCACGCTCTATAGGAGAATATAATGACCGAAAATACATTCTGAAAAAATAATGGCAATTCAATTCACATTTATGCTCTGTTTACGGTACACCATTAGCATATCGTGGCTACATGATGTATGTGTGTGAGACACATTCTATTGAACACATTTGTATGAGCTAGAGGAGGCTAGTTGATATGCTTGTTTTACCCGGACCCTTTGGTAAAGCACAGATAGGATACAGATTGTAAATTAATAATCTTAAATGCTGATATTAAAAATATGGTTCTATTAATAATTCAATATTTCAGTACGCCAACGCTGTGCTACGAATGTCAAACATGGAAAACGACAGCACAAGACAAACGTTAACTAGTGACAGCTGAAATGGCATGCTTACGCAGAATACTAGGAAAATCGCTAACAGACAGAGCGAGAAATGAGGTCGTTAGAAAAAGAACCGGCACCGCCCCAATCTTGAAATATATTAAGAGACAACAGATCAAATGGTTTGCACACATCAGCAGATTACCACCAGACAGCATACCATAGCAAGCTATGCTATACAGATACAGTGAAGGCAGACCTAGATGCCGACCGCGAAAACGATGTATCACCGAAATAAAAGAAGCGACAAATTCCACAATATACTCAGCACACACGAGGGCCATCTCAAAACAAACTCCACTATATTTTAAGCACACACGAAGGTCATCTCTAGAGAACTCTTATACCCCTGACACTGAAAGGCAATAAAGGGTTTAGTGAATAGATAGATAGATCAATATTTCACTGAATTAATGCGCTGTTATTTATGTTTATAGTAGAAAATGTACATAATTTATTAGTTGTAATATTTTTTGTTAAATTTAAATATTTGATCACAAAATTTTACAACATTTTGGCAATCCTGTGCTGTGATGCGATATCAATGCTCCAAATATATATATATATATATATATATATATATATATATAAAGATGGCTTTGTTAAAATAAACTCTGTTGATGACATCCTTGAAAGAAGTCCACAGAAAGCCTTCCTACACGTCTTCACAGGAAAATATGCAGTAACGAAAGAAAAGATGACATCTTGGGGCTTTCATTGGCTTGCCAGAAAGAACTGAAACACATATTTTCAACTGTTTTCACCTACTCTCAAATCAGTTTCCAAACATATATTTCCACTGTGCAGTAAGAATCCCTAGTGTACATGATTAGTTGTTATTTCCATCCTATAAGAGGTTACATAATTCTGTGAACTTGTATAAACGACCCAGCTTTATATGTTTATTCATCATCTATAAATGACGGTATAAAAGCAGTAATTTCATTTAGAACCGCATTAAATTTGTCTTCACAAAGGTAAGATCAATATTAGGAATAACATGAGCGGAAATATGGCGTTCAAACGTGCTTATTTTCATAGATTTTTATATGCAGATTCTCTGATTGTATTTTTTTGTGTGCAAAGTTATTGCAATTTCTATTCAATTTTATTATATCCTTGCGAAAGATTTACTTCTCTATTTTTATTGATATTCCAAAATATTTTTCTACCACATCAAGAATTATACATCATTGTTCCTTATCTAATTTTATTGCACATACACATTGCATTCATTAGCTGTATCTTGCTTGTACTGATTTTCTCTCTGTTGCTTTCTCTTGTACTTTTCTATCCAAACATGTTACCACATTTATATTTATAAAACTATACGAGTATAATTTCAATGTTATCAAAGTGGGCGTAGCTAAGATTATAATTCAATTACATAATCGGGTACTATACACGAATTAGTGGCCAGGTTTCTACGGAACAAAAGCCAATATAATTAAACGGAACGAAATTCCAATAAAGACACATATTCCGATACAGCCAACTTTCTACATGTTTGGTGATGAGAACCCTCGATCACTCGATATTCGCGCTATACACTGAGTGTGGGGAGGGGATGGTTGTCCAGTGTGTTGCACACAAATCGCTAGAACTGTATCCTTAGTTACATTTTTTTTAAATCTCCAAGAAACGGAAGCTCAGTACAATAACATATGAAATTAAAAAATCGATGACATCAGGCAGATAACCAAAACAATACCAGTATTAGAACACATCAAAAGACAACAGATCAAGTGGTTTTCATACGTTTCCAGACTACCAACAAATAACATGCCATAAATGGCCAATACACATTACGGTTATAGGGCCAGATGCAGACCATGTAACAGATGGATCACAGATGTCAAAGAAACCACAGGAATAAGCTTACAAACTGCACACATAAGGCCATCTCCAGAGAACTCGTCCACCCCTGACGCCGTAAGGCAAACAAGGACCACAGCGTATAGATAGATAGATTAAAAAGTCGGAATGATGTCACGTGATTGGTCAAAGCGATTCTTGTATTGAACACATGATCCTAATGATGACATGCAATTCCATGGACTATAAAGGTAGGTCGAAAACATTGAGGTCTCCAAGTGGTTCAGTGATTGTCAAGAAATTCCTCGAAAGGCGTATAGTTTTTACTTCATTATACTCGTGTACCGTATACGTACTTCGTCACTCTCAACACAGAGACACTTCTCTGCTAAATTAGATATAACGTCTGTGATGCAATCTTCAGCTATATAGTTATACAATGTGTAGACTGTAAGATAACTCCCCGCTATGTTTGTGTTTGCAACCACCTGTTACCGTGACCTGGAATATCCAAGATCGTACTTCATTATATACACTACCATTATATAAATATCCGTTCTGTCACTCATCTTGGCTGATGTCACTGATCTGATCTTATTCATCCGGTCTCATGGCGATAGTACCACTCGTAGCACGAACTCCGTAGCTTCAAGATATATTTCCCATGGATCTTCGGAAAAAAAAAATCACATTGTGAACAAGACGTCGTGAGGGGGATTCGAACCCGCTACCACTTGAGCACACAAAGAACCACTGAACTACTACACCAGGGAGAACTCTCTTTATGTTGATTGTCTATATAAAGTATTGGAAGATCTCATCTACATACACACGTAAAGAACATATACGAGACTTGCTATCAAACACTGTATGCTGCTGCGGAGTTGGATTGGTTAGGCTGGATTTGCAGTTTTCTGGGTGGGAAAGATATAGGAGAAGCTACCATCTCATATACAAGAAATTAATAACTCCATCTCTCGTACTTTATGTGGGTCAAAACTCTGGTCAAACTCCCATTTCCAATGCAAGAAATTAAGAACTCCATCTCTCGTTCTTTATGTGGGTCAAAAAACAAGCCGCAACTCGACTACCCCTTCAGGACAACCAAACATTTCATCAATGTATCCAATAACTGAAATATTTTACAGATTGTCAAACGGTGCTTGTTTATTTCTGAGTATGAGTTGAACGGAATTTTGCTACGTTTCTACTCGTAAATTGCGATGCTATTACCTCTTTCATCAAAATACCTATTACAAGAACATAAACATTACCAGATATTATTTCGAGTATTGTGTATTTATAGTTTATTGATATACTATCTACCAAATATCTACCAGTTTATATTATTTACTATTTCCTACTGTCTACTAATTCCTACTAAAATGTCTACTGATATTTTTTTTTTAAATTTACGGAAATTACATGGTAATACACTTTACAATATAAAACTGACATGAAAAAATAGTTAACAGTTTTTAAAAAAAAGATTAAATCACAGTTTCTATCATAATGTCTTCAATCAAGGTAAAATACAAGACACGCGGAGAACAAGTAATACAAATAATAATATTGCAAATAGACTAGTCTTCAGATATTTACATTAGAAACTTGTTGGTTCGTGTTGTAATTTTCAGCATGACTTCGATAGCATGTGATTTAATATTTTGTGAGCTTGGAGACCAGCGCATATAGCAGCAATCTTAGATCTTGGCAGTATTATGTGTTGCCTAACCCAGATAAGCTATGTATGGGTTTACGTGCCAGTAAGCTCAACTTAACATCCTTCTGTCCATATGCCATTCTCAATGTCAAGGTAAACTAAAAATAGTATTATTCACAATAAAAATGAGAAATAGAGAGAGAGAGTGTGAGAGAGAGGGGAGGGGAAGAAATTATACGATATACATTGTGAATTGCAACATATATTCATGAAGTCACGTATATCTACAACATTGTGAATTGCAACACATATTAATGAAATCAGGTATATCTCCAACTTTTCTCTTACAGGTTTCCACTCTTAAGGTATATTTGCTAACTTAGACTCACCTGCCTTCATTCTATCATATTATCTATTCAAATTTCTACATCCCTTTATCTTCTATCAAATCTCTGTTTTATACTTTCTTCAGATTAATTTTCTTCACTTTAGTTATCAATGGATCTCTAAATACAATCATATACTACATGATTTCTTCACTTAGCTTTCTTCAGAATATTAGGGCTGTACAAATGATAACACCAATTGGCTGACTTTAAATTAACAGTGTTTTAATTTTCGGACAACACAAAGTATCTGAAAATTTTCCAATGAATAAGATCGGATCAGTGAAATCAGCCAAGATGATCGACAGAACGGATATTTATGTCATGGTAGTGTAAACAATGAATTACGATCTAGGATTTTCCAGGTCACGGTAACAGGTGGTTGTAAACACAAACATAGCGGGGAGTTATCTTACAGTCTACACATTCTATAACTATATAGCTGAAGATTGAATCACAGACGTTATATCTAATTTGGCAAGTTTTCACGGCTAAATCTGAACAAAAAACCCACCTATGAGACCACTGTGACTCTCGCCAATAGAAGACCTACGAACAGAATCAATATAAGCCTTTCTTCTTCGTCATCAGATGATATATACTTTCCAGAACATAGTCTACATTAGGAATCTCTTGAATTCTCCGCCGTCTTGAGCAAGTTGTCCCGCCTCTTTTAGTGACATGCGCAAGGATTCTTGAATGTCTTTAACCAACGGTGTCTTGGGGGACCTTTGCCCCTATTGCCTTCTATCATCCCTCCAGTAACACTCTCTCCATGCCGTCGTGTTTCTTAATGTGACCGAAAAAAGCTAGTTTCTCTTTAAAATGGTGTTCAGAAGCCAGCCTTTGTGGACGTTAATTGTTCTTAAAGCCTCCTGGTTTGTTTTCCTTGTTGCCCATGGTATTCTCAGAATTCATTTATAGCACTTTAATTCAAATTATGTTATTTTCTTGGCCACTGTTTTATTTAGTGTCCATGCTTCACATCCATATGTCGCCACAGGAACCTCACATGTTCGCAGTAAATACAACGTGGTTCTAATGTCAGTACCCTGCCATAGTTCATTTAGCTTTTTTAATTTTGACAGCGCAATTGGTGTTCTTCTCCTAATCTCAACTGCGCAGTCACCCGAATTGTTTATATTAGTTTCTAAATAATCAAAATGTGTCACTTCTTCTAAATTGCAGTTCTCCATATTAATTTTGGGTCCTGATTTAGTTTTGTCAATTGCTATTATTTTGGCCTTTTTCATATTTAAGAACTAGTTTTGCTGTTCGCTGAACTTTTGGGTTGACTTAATTGTATTCAGTAGGTCGTGTTCGTTTGTTATTAATAGTACTGTGTTGTCTGCACATCTAATTTCTGGTATCTGCAGCCCTCCTGTATTTACAGGTCTGAAATAAGGTTTCATTGTTTATTGTCCCACGTTTCTCATCATATTTTCCGCATAGATATTGAACAAGTATGGAGACAAGGTACAGCCTTGTCTTACTCCTTTCTGTACATTAAACAACTCTGATCTTACACCCTCCACTTTTACCGCTGCTACTTGCTCTTTATACAGCTCTGCTATTATTTGAGTAATGTGTTTTGGGAAGCCCATGTTCTTCTTCATACTTTCTATTATTTTCGGGAATTTCATTGGTAGACGTTGGCAAGCAACACAAAGTATATACATAATAACCGCCGAAAATCACGGTAATAATCAATGGTGTCACGTATGAAGGACTGTATTGATTTTGCTAGTAGGTCTCTGAGGGGTCACGGAGAAAATTTGAAGTACAGTGAAGGAACTCTAAGCAGAGCAATTTTTTTATAATACTTCCGGTGACCTACATGGTGGTTCATCTATAGTGGTCATCCCATGTCCCAACCGTTCACGGACATTTGCGGCCAGAATAGGTCTTTCCATCTACGAAGTCATAGTCAAGGATATAACTCTAGCTGAATTTCAAAAGTGGTTGTAATAAATGGTCATCATCACTTGTGATGTACTAACAACAAACAAACAAACAAAAAAGCAGACAAAAATGACAAATGAACGTAAACCATGATACATAATGCTGTTTGGGATCAACAACAGCTATCGTGATATGTTTAAGTTCATGCAGCGACTTTTTCAAGAGTCGGTTATCCTGACGCGTTGCCATGATGTTCCGTCCTTAAACAATTTTTCACGAGTATAGCTGGAGAATGAATGAGACTAATTTATACTATATGTTCTTCTCAAGCATTACTCCAAAATAGTACTGCATGCTGATCTCGTACCGTGTCTCTTATCTTTGCTTATTCGACTTTTTCTGTCTTTTTTATTTGCAGGAGGCACAAAGTGCTAATAAAAAAAATCACAAAGAAAACGACTCAAATAATAATCAGTCTCTTCAACCAAGTTGAGTGACGCAAAAATGACCGAGGATTCTTCGTCTTCTTCTTTGCGTTCGTTCTCAAACTCCTGCAGATTAGCAGTATGTAGTCCGGAGAACGGAATGCGTTGTGCCATGGTTTACAGTATTGTTGCGATATCTGTGCCTTTCGGCCTGACACATCCAACTTCAGCATGGCTGTGGGTAACTGACCCTATATGGGATGGGACAGCCAACTCCATCCCATAACCTCCTTAGCCGCTTTTTACGACATGCGTGGACGGTAAACAGTGTTGCTATTCTTTGCTCCCCTTTCGGGCCCCGGCAACACACGGGCGACCCAGGTACTACTATTATGTTTCTACGTAGACACATCACACACTTTTATCAACGCATACACATCTAAATTAATAGAACATTTACTTAAGCATATACCCAATTATTTCAACTTTTGCCGTTATTTAAACATCCTACTCAGTTATATAAATATATGCTGAGTTATTATGGCTCAATACATCCATTTATGTTAACATCTATGCGTATATTGAAACAATTATTTGTATAATAATAGAAGATCCGATGTTTTTCTGTAAAATCAATAGATAGCTAACAAAATAATCGAATTCTATAATCAAGTGCTCCGCAACAGTTTTCTCAACCAGGACTCACTAAAGTCCAACGCACTTCCGGCACACCAAAAGTAAAAATATACACACATTTTTACATTAATTCCTATTTGTTAAATATACGTACATAATATACGAACTGTATACTTATATTTACATTTGTCCTGCCTTGATAATCTAAAAGTATTATATGTCATGCTCCTCCCTCACAGAGCTACGATAAGTTAGTCAGTTAGTTGTCGGATCATCATCGTGGCACACCAATAACTATTTACATACTCCTAAACGCGTGCCAAAATAACCAAAGCGACCCCCCCCCCCGTATATAAGTAATCGTTAAACCTTTTGCTGCCTTTCAGCGTCAGGGGTAGAAACTTTGTCCAACCTAAACCCCAAGAATAGTAAAAAAACCAGAATGAATTAGGTCCTAATTACCGCCGAAGACGGATGTGTCGGGCCATTGGCGCAAATAAAACGGTGACACAACGCATTTCCATTTTCTGGACTACATCCTGCTGGAAATCTAGTTGGACCATTGTCCTGCTACAAGAGAGATCCAGTGGGAGTTTGAGAATGAACGCTGAAGAAGAAGGTCCTAATTAATTACATTGGAAGGTATTCTATACTCTCGGTGGTCTCGGGTTCTATGATCTCATATTCAGTATTACGTCAGCATGTGATTACAGACTATTCATATTCAGTATTACGTCAGCATGTGATTACAGACTATTCATATTCAGTATTACGTCAGCATGTGATTACAGACTATTCATATTCAATATTACGTCAGCATGTGATTACAGAATTCAGATTCTGTGGTGGTAAATAATCACAGGAATGTTCACCAAGTGCCTCCAATTTATTTATAGAGGCCAATGTAGACGGCGCCAATGCAAGATTAATAATACTGTCACTGCAATTTATCCTCTCTGGTCATTCTTATTGGTTCTTGTCCAGTGATACAAAGAAGGCAAAAGTACATGTCCATCATTGTCTTTTCAAGATCCTATTGCTGTTCACTTGTTGGCAGAATCATTCCCCCCCCCCGGTCCACCTTCTCTTGGAGTCGAAATTGGCGCAAAAAATAATGTGACCCTCATGTAACAATATCTCAGGAAAACAAAAATAACATGTTTATGCTTTCATCACCGGACAACATGTATAAATGTTCACAAACACTACAGAAACATCAGAATGCTGTATTCTCATTGTTTGAAGTTGCAATGCATGGTAATCCCATGTAGGAATGTCAATCTCATGAACTTACATATGGTCAGGCACATTAATGTATGTCACTTTAACCTGCCCATTCCTCCAATTTGTCTTTTTCAACGCTTCTGTATCGCCTCCTCGCGAAATTTTCTCCAAGTGTCTTCAACAAGGTGTCATGCACTTTAATTAATAAGTTCAGAATGTTTAATTTTTGTAATTTGTATTTTTTTAAGAGTTATATTTTTCATAGGCATTGTTGTCAGAAAGTCTTTGTTTTCTTTTCCGTACATGTAGTTCTCCCTATTCTTCCACATATCCACTCTTCAAAGTTTGTCTTTCAGCTGATGGTTCATTATCCATGTTTCTGAGCCATACATTAATGTTGAATAAATGTAACATCTTACGATTCTTACTTTTAGTTTATGTTTTGTTTAGATGTTAATATTCTTCTCATGTAATTGAAAGTACTTTTAATATTACTATCCAGCCCGCGTGTTGCCGGGGCCCGAAAGGGGAGCAAAGAATAGCAACACTGTTTACCTTCCACGCATGTCGTAAAAGGCGACTAAGGAGGTTATGGGATGGAGTTGGATGTCCCATCCCATATTGGGTCAGTGACCCAAATCCATGCTGAAGTCGGATGTGTCAGGCCGAAAGGCGCAGATATTGTAGCAATGCTTTAAACCATGACACAATGCATTCCGTTCTCCGGACTACATCCTGCTAATCTGCAGGAGTTTGAGAACGAACGCAGAAGAAGAAGAAGATATTACTATCCTCCTCAAGAATTACTTTCCCTCTATTGTTAGGATCCACCTTAATAGATCTGCATTAGGTTTAACTTTGTTTTACACGGCGTTGTTCTTGTTTTTTTCAACATACCATTTCGACTCCAATATCTTCAATATTTTTGTGTTCACAATTTTAACGATTATTTCCCTTTAAAGCTAAATAATTGATTTTTATGTATCCTTTTATAGCGATTTTCACGCATTTAAATTTGCATAAGCAATATTTTCCAATAAATGGTGTGAATTTATTTATTTGTTTACATTTTTACAAGGTATATATTTGTTATTTCTTCTTCTTCAGCGTTTATTCTCAAACTTCAGCTGGATTTCTCTTGTAACAGGACAATGGTCCTACAAGATTTCCAGTTCAATATAGTCCAGAGAATGGAAATGCGTTGTGTTGCCGTTTTATTTGCGCCAATGGCCCAACACATCCGTCTTCGGTGGTTATTTGTTATTTAATTTCTCTTTATTAAGTTTACTACAATGAAAAATATAGTATATTTTATATAGTGTATACATATATAACTATATAATATATAGCGCATTCAATTTCTGTAAAAATATACTCCTTTCTCTTCAACAATCACATTATAGAGAAAAGGGTACCACGTTCATAGAAACATTAATATACAATTTTATTTACATATTCTGCATATCTGAAACTAGTCCTCCTGAAATATTCAGTAATTATACTTTTATCATGGAAACACTTAAATGACGTAATATAGTGTTTTCATTGATTTTCTGAACCGACGACGGTACACTTCAGTCATGTCTATGGAAAGCCCTTTTCAGTACCTGGCGAAATGTATATATAGTGATAGTTCTTGAAGACTATTGATTTTGTATAGACATATATATTGAACATATAGTCTTTTAGATAATCTATTTGGCAGGTTCATGTAGTGAACTAGAGTTTGCTGCATAATGAATCAGTTACGTGAAGCTTTATGTCTATGGTGTGTGTGTTCAAGTCTATCTTTCAGAAGTGTTTCAAAAGATTCTGCACATTTATGCAATGCCGATTTCCATGACCGTATGTTTACTGCAACACTTTCCTAGCTATTTTGATCAATAGAAGTCTCATTAAAACGGCGCATAGATCTTTATATCTCAGTAGCTATCAGCCTCTAACTCATTTCCCTTGCGAATTTTCGTCAAACAACATATTCTGTTGGACACGGTTGTCATTAATTCATCGTGATAGATCAGACCATCTATCAATCCATCTATTCATCCATCTATCGATCCATCTATCGATCGACCCATCCATCCATCCATCCATCCATCCATCCATCCATCCATCCATCCATCCATCCATCCATCCATCCATCCATCCATCCATCCATCCATCCATCCATCCATCTATCTATCTATCTATCTATCTATCTATCTATCTATCTATCTATTTATCTATCTATCTATCTATCTATCTATCTATCTATCTATCTATCTATCTATCTATCTATCTATCTATCTATCTATCTATCTATCTATCTATCTATCTATCTATCTATCTATTTATCTATCTATCTATCTATCTATCTATCTATCTATCTATCTATTTATCTATCTATCTATCTATCTATCTATCTATCTATCTATCTATCTATCTATCTATCTATCTATCTATCTATCTATCTATCTATCTATCTATCTATCTATCTATTTATCTATCTATCTATCTATCTATCTATCTATCTATCTATCTATCTATCTATCTATCTATCTATCTATCTATCTATCTATCTATCTATCTATCTATCTATCTATCTATCTATCTATCTATCTATCTATCTATCTATCTATCTATCTATCTATCTATCTATCTATCTATTTATCTATCTATCTATCTATTTATCTATCTATCTATCTATCTATCTATCTATCTATCTATCTATCTATCTATCTATCTATCTATCTATCTATCTATCTATCTATCTATCTATCTATCTATCTATCTATTTATCTATCTATCTATTTGCTGAAAACCTTTGTTGCCATTCGGTGTCACGGGTAGAAAAGTTATCCGAAGACAGCCCACTTGTATGTATGCTGAGTATATTGTGGAATTTGTCGCCTATTTTATTTCAGTCGTCCATCGTTTTCGGAAATGTGTATGCTGCAGCATATTTGTATTTGTTCTTTTATCCTGCCACTTGATGTTCATTATGTTACAAAGACAGCGAATATGACATATATTGAGCCTTCTCTTATGTCTCGAGTATGATGTCCATATTTCTGAGCAGTATAATAAACTGGTGAGAGTACAGGCTCGATAGATTAGTATATTCGTCTGCAGTATCAATTTTATATTTGTCCACACTCTCCTTGATAATCTGCCTAATGTAGTAGTTAAATATTTATTCCTGCATTGATTTCTTCATCAATGATATAGAGTCTGTGTCAGTGGACAGTGGAACTAAGATAGCAGCATTTCTCACGTTCTTATGAATATTATTATATTTTATATTGTATATATAAAAATTGTTTCAATAGAACTTCTAATAATTCTTTATCACATTAATTTACAAATATGTATTATATTTAAAACATTTTTATCCTGAATTGCGCTGTGTTTACATGAACTTTTCTACATTTAATATTTTAAATACATCTTCGGCGTGCTGCTAAAAAACTTCATTTACTACAAAATATTAGGCTGATTGAGACTAGTACGATTCGAGGTTATCTTGTATTCTGGGAGCGCGTCTTCGTTATTACAATTATTTTAGTCTTTGTGCTATTTAGATAAAAATTTATATTTATGCTTTCTGTTACAAATATTTATATATATATATATATATATATATATATATATATATATATATATATATATATATATATATATATATATATATATATATATATATATATCTTTCTTGAAAATGTGTTTAATTTTCAATATGTTTTCAAATATTTCAATTTCATTTGGATAATCGAACTTAATATATAACCTTTAAGTGCATTCTCTTGTTGAAAGTCTCTGAGTTAGTTCGATAGTTCTCAGAATAATTTGGTTTCTCTTGAACTTTGCTTACCAGTTAGAAACCAGTAACGCTGCATGCATTGTGTGAGTTTAATAGGTGTAGGATTGATTTTTCTACCTGCTTGTTAAGCTGACATACTCAACCTGCATGTGCCGTGTAAATCGTGGGCTTTTCCCTCCGATTAAATTCTAGTTTGTAACTGCCTGCAGGTCTGACTGACAGCTGCCCTGTTCTAGAATATATTCACGGTCCATTGGTCAGACCTTGCAGAATCATTTGTTACTGTAAGTCGTTTATCTATTAGATTTTTTAATCAGGAAAATTAATGGGAAATCGGTCATTACAAGTCTTTACATGACGAGCTGTCTGATGTGTTTGGTGTGTATTAATCAATATTTTTACATCGTCCAAGCCGGAAATGTCAGACCATTGGAGCACACATAACGGTGACACAACGTATCTCCGTTCTCTAGACTACATCCTGCTAAAAATCTAATAGGACCATCGTCCTACTACAAGAAAATGCAGCAGGAGTTAGATAACGAAGGTTAGCAAATAATATTGTTTTCATATCCTAGCTACTTTTCCACAAAATTATTTTGATATTCTTCTTTTACTTTTTTTTTGTGCGGGTGCATTTAATGATTGTAATCCAACTCCATTGGATTTGTAGGATGTGGTATGGAAAAGAATGCAATTTACCGTTGTTTAGTTGTCCAGCGATGCATGCACTTTCGATCCCAACAAATACAACCTGAGAATTGTTTAGTTTCAATAAGGTTTTAGTAAACATATGCAAGAGCGAACGCAGCGGTGGTCTTGGTTGCGGTTGTCAAAAACCAATCCCTACGGCATCACAACCAAAATATATTCAGCTTATCTAAGACTGGAGCCAATATTTGCCCGTGGTGTCATCTAGTTTCAAGCTCCGAATTAGTCTCAGTGATGGGACATCATATCCCACACTTTAAACACAATTAAGGATATGCATGAAACGTCGCATTGTTGTCTTGTACTTTAATCCATTTTTTGTACCGGAAATATAAGGAGCAAGATGATTTTCTTCCTTGTCATTCATTTCTCAAAACCACAGTATATTCTAGTCTTATCGCTACATGAACATTATATTCTAGTCTTATCGTTAAATGCACATTATATCGTAGTCTTATCGTTACATGCACATTATATTCTAGTCTTATCGCTACATGTATGTTATATTGTAGTCTTATCGCTACATGCATGTTATATTGTAGTCTTATCGCTACATGCATGTTATATTGTAGTCTTATCACTACATGCACATTATATTGTAGTCTTATCGTTACCTGCACATTATATTCTAGTTGCATTGCTACGTGCATGTTGTATTGTATTCTTATAACAACAATCGCTTTGGTTAAATATCAGTTTTCATCATACTCTTTTATAAACTTGCTAATGGAAATGGACATTTAAATCGTTCAATTTGCAAAATACCACATCATAGTTTATCCTTCGTGTCAGAAAATATTTAGTATTCAAACGAAACTAGGATTTACGGTACAAGAGGATGGATCATAATATCAGTGTGTTCTCATAACACGTTTAACATCACAGAGAGATTCAGTTTGATAGGATAAACGCTAGTGTCTGACATTTAGCTCACACAGAAGTCACAGTAGTCATATAGTTGATTTTAAGATATATAGTTTTCTTTGTAAACAAAGGGCAGTCAAATGTTCGAGGATTGACTTCTTGACTCCACGTGTTTCCCCATATATATATATATATATATATATATATATATATATATATATATATATATATATATATATATATATATATATTAGATAACTAACACCCACTAGTGCGAATTCAAATTGAACGAAAAACTCAGAAAAGAGACACATCAAAACTACATCACAGATGTTAGAAAACGCCGTTAGTCCCACATCGGACATGTCCTTCGCTCAGACAATAACAAAATACATCACAAATCTCTTGCATGGATACCAACAGGCAGAAGAGCCAGGAGTAGAACAAAAGAAACACCCAGAAGAACAATACTTAGACAAATTAATACACACAATATTCATGGTATTCAAGAACTGCAAAAAATAGCTTTGAACAGACATAATTAGAGAGGTCTGACCTCTGTCTTATGCGCTAACTTCAGCGTTAAAGGAAAATGAATGGATGAATGAAATATATACATATACTCTATACCTTTGAGCAGAACTACACGTCATGTACCTAGAGTACAACTTATAAAACATAATTTCGTACCTTCAAGCGATAAACACTCCTATTATCTTCGAAGAACAATGCACTTGTAAACAAGACGTCTCAACGCTATATTCTTCTTCTTCAGCGTTCATTCTCAAACTCCCGCTGGATCTCCCTTGTAGCAGGACCTTGTTCCTACTAGATTTTCAGCAGGATGTAGTAGTCCAGAGAAAGAAATTCATTGTGTCGACGTTTTATTTGCTCCAATGACCCGACACATCCATCTTCGGCGAAACACTGTATCCAACTTGCAACTTATTTAACGTGAGACAGATGGCTTAACCACTATATCACGGAGATCCAATATTTGTCTTTGTAAATAACAAACATGAACGCAACTTTCTGCTACTTTATATCATTGCGTACTGGTTATTATCAGTGACATTTTTGTATGGAACATGTCCTACTTTATACAGACCTGTGTGCTAACCAAATTTACGTCTCTTTCTAAAATCAATATAATTATAAACGTACTTGTCATTGGCTGGCGAAAGTACAAATAAATAACCAATGAAAATCATGGCAATAGTCGGGGTGGCCTAAGGTAATGATGCTGCATACAGAAGCACATAGTTTATTATTGTTTTTATGAACTGTATAATTGCTGTTAGCAGTATTTATGACATTTTCTTCAGCGCCGAAAGCCATTGGAGTACATACATCGACAACACTACGGGTCTCCATTCCCTGGATTATATTGTACCGGAAACCTAGTAGACCAACGTCCTGCTACGAGAGACCCAGTGGCAGTCTGAGAACAAGCGTGAAATAATATTTTATTCTTTGCATCATCTTTCATATTTACCCCATCACCGTGAATTGGAAATTTCTTCTGAAACCATTGTACATCTCTAAGAATTATAATTTCTGTGAATATATATAGCTTTAAAAAAAGCAAGCATCCTACTACACATATAAAGTAGGAGCAAATTGCTTGTAATTCCTGGGGATTGAACTAACCACAAAAAAAAAGAAAAGGAAAAATATTCATTGATTTTGCAATTTTAACTTTGATCTCCAAAGTTAAAATTGCAAAATCAATGAATATTTTTCCTTTTTTTTTTTGTCCATACATTTCGTCAACAACTAGGGAGGATCTCAATCAAGTAAAGTTTGACAAGGTTGAGAGAAGAGGGGTCTAGTAAAGTCTAAAAAACCTGACAGGTGAGGGGTCTAACAAAGTTTGACAAGATTGAGAGGAGAGGGATCTAGCAAACTTTCACAAGGTTGAGAGGAAAGAGAGATTTAGCAAAGTTTGACAAGGTTGAGAGGAGAGGAATCTAGCAAAGTTTGGCAAGGTTGTGAGGAGAGGAATCTAGCAAAGTTTGACAAGGTTGAGAGGAGGATCTAGAAAAAATTGACAATGTTTAGAGGCGATGGATCTAGCAAAGTTTGACAAGGTTGAGAGGAAAGAGAAATTTAGCAAAGTGTGGCAAGGTTGTGAGGAGAGGGATCTAGCAAGTTCCTCTCTTTAAGTTCCTGTCTTTAAGTTCCTCTCTCTAAGTTCCTCTCTTTAAGTTCCTCTCTCTAAGTTCCTCTCTCTAATTTCCTGTCTTTAAGTTCCTCTCTCTAAGTTCCTCTCTTTAAGATCCTCTCTCTAAGTTCCTCTCTCTAAGTTCCTCTCTTTAAGTTCCTCTTTTAAAAAAAAAATTTATGAACACTATATTCATTTTCAAAATTTACTAAGAACGTGTTCTCTAGAAAGTCAGCTAACATCACAATAAAGTATTGTCTCACTGTATTCCAAATCTAATAATTTACATTATCCTATGAATTCTCTTCTGTTTTCACAAACAATGGACATTTAATTTCCTGAATGACCCTCTATAAATAACACATTTTCTTAATGCTCATTAAATTGATGAATGATATCACTCTGTTTTCAGTTGTCTTACTTTGGTTTTCACTGTAATGTATAACTGATTATATGGATAAACAAATCCTGAGATTAGAAAAGTGCATGATATTTTCAGAATTTGCAAATCGTCTTCATCATCATCAGGTAGCATATTCTGAACGTGATTAAGCAGTCTTCAAAGCTATTTGAAACTTATGTCTATCTTTAGCCAGTCTTCCTTTCTGTTATTGTCATGCTCAGTTGGTCTTTGATATTTTGTGTCCATCTTCTTCTTGGTCTGACTCTTGCTCGACACACTGGCATTATCCCGTCCGTTATGGTTTTCTCTATGCTGTCATGACGTTTGATATGGCAAAAATATTGTAGTTTTCTGGAAAGAATCATGCTGTTTAGCCAGATTTATTTTACATTAATTTCTCTCAGGATGGCTACATTGGTGATCTTTTGGGCCCATGGTATTCTGATGACTTTTCTGTAACATTTTGTTTCAAATGCTGCTGTTTTATTTTTCACTTTCTTGGTGATTGTCCAGGATTTGCAAATCACAGCTGTTATATTGCACGAGCGTTGATTGTAAACTAACATAAAACTTCCGATACACTGTGTTTGTGAGGTTGAGGTATAGATGTGGTTTCAACTTTATTTCTTACCCAGGCTCAAATACAGATATTAACAATGCAATTTATCGTTGGCATCACAAAGAAATGAGCTTTTCGGTGTTTATACTCTTATGCTTAGAAAATCAGAAAAGATGTGGTCAAAATACGTCTAGTCCAGCAGTTTCTTTTGCCCGATAGTCTGATATAAAATACTATATGTATTGATTCACGAGATTATAAAACACTATTTTGAGTTCTGACTTAAAATATACAATTTTAGCTAATTTTAAAACAAAATCGTAATCTGTGCCACTGACACTAAAAGATTGCCCACTTATTTTGCTGAAGTTATTTTTATATTTGACTTCTCTTTAATTTCCTGCATAATCAAACATGACATGAATACTCAACATTTAAGCAGTTAAAAAAAAGCATGTCGCCCATGCTGGAACAAAGAGATGTGCTTTCAGGTTTGTACCGATCAAGAAATTATCAGATCAGCATAATGATGTTCTGAACACAAAATCTAGTTTCATATGCTTTAGATGTGACAAATATTGATTATGAACGTCTTGTGGAGACTTAGTTTTGCAGCGAGTGTTCAGGTTACAGGAGAAACATATTGATAGTCAGTGTCAATTGTTAAGGTCAGGTACGTGGATTGACGTAGTTCATTATGTAAATAGAAATTTGTACATTAGCACGTGGATCCTTTTATGTCTATGTTCGATAGAAAGTAAATGTCCTGATGAAAATAGCAATTGCATTGTGGGAATATTAAGTGAGGAATTAAAACAAAGTAGAATTTAATATATTTACTAGAAGAACGATTATTGTTCTGGGGACTATATGTAGGTTGAAGTACTATCTAGTTTGAAGTACTTTGGGTTATATCTCCATTGAAGTTCTGTAACTCATGAATTCTCACTTTTTTCCACAAATGATTTTCCGAGTCCGTGGTTAATTGTTTAAATTCATACCGTGGCTACCGTCTGTATTACAGACCTTCCTACTGAAACTTAACCATGACCTAAGAGACACATTTCCGTGAAATATATTGGTTGGCTTTGGCTATTTTTGGCATGGGACTTTAATTATGTAAGTAGCGACCAATCAAAGGCCACATGATAATCAAAAACGCTGTGAACGTGGCCCTAATTAATTCTGTTAGGAGGTCTTTACAGTCGATAGCCACGATTCATAGACTAAGTGGAAGTCAATATACCGTACTTTAGTAACAATGCCTTTGTCGTTATGTTACAAAATTAGAGGCTAATGTAAGCGGTGATGTAATTTACGAAAAGCTCGTTTTTTGCGAGAAATAAATCTATTTTGTTTGCTGGTTATTACGTGTCATTGTTATAAGCACCGTTTGTTGTTTTCTTAGCTGTAAAAGAATAAAACACGAAGAAAAAACTTAATTCATTTGAAAATAAATGTCTTAGACAAATCTTAAATATTGGCTGAGAAGAATTCCAGCAAAAAAAAAACATCAAACAATAGTATATTTCTAAAACAACACGAAGAAATCGATGAACTTATATAAGACGTGTGCTTAAAATTAACGAAAATAGACTTTCATTGCAAGCATTACAATGGATACAAGGCGGAAAAAAGGAAGAAATGAAGACCAAGAGAAACACTTCGCAGAACACTTATCAAACAAGATATGACTGAGTCTCAACAACATGCAATAACTATACACAGTAGCATAATCGCTCAAGCTTGAGAGTACTGGTTTTCTCCTCTATGCACCGTATTCAGAGATAAAATATCAAAGATAGATAGATATTCTCTCTCTATCACGCGAAATCACATATAAGAAAATACTCAACGAATATTCTATCTATTCGATAAACCTTTATTGCCTTTCAACGTCAGGGATGAAGAGTCGCCACTACGGTGCCTGTAGACAGATATACAGGCGGTCACAGGCTAAGGGTAGCCCACCCGAATTGTCAAGACATGCCGAAATCGGATGTGCTAGGCCTACAAGGCGCATAACGGTGGCACAACGTAATCACGCTCCCGGCGGAAATCGCACGGATATACGTGATGGTTACAATGGAGCGAACGCAAAACAAACAAAACGTTAGGGGTAGAAGAGTTTGTTTGGAGATGGACCTTGTGTGTTCTAAGTATATTGTGGAATTTGTCGCCTCTTTTATTTCGGTGGTCCATCGTTATCTAGGTCGGCATCTAGGTCTACCTTCACTGTATCTGTGTAGCATAGCTTGCTGTGGTATGCTGTCTGGCGGTAGTCTGCTGATGTGTGCAAACCATTTTATCTGTTGGCTTTTAATATACTCCAAGATTATGGGCGGTGCCGGTTCTTTGTCTAATGTCCTCATTTCTCACTCTGTCGATATTCCTAGCGATATTCCTAGTATTCTGCGTAAGCATACCATTTCAGCTGTCACTAGTTTACGTTTGTCAAATCCATGATTCGCATTGGTAGCACAGCGTTGCCATAATATTCGTTTTGAATAATGTTAATTTGGTGTTTAAATCTGCATTTATGTTTCTGAAGATTGGTGCCATTTTCCCTAGAGCTTGGTATGCTTTACTATATCTATTGTGTATTTCTTTACTGTTCTTGCCGTCTGTTTTTAATTGCGTCCTATTTCCTAGATATGTGAATTCTGCACTTGTTCAAGTCTGTTGTTTCCAATATATATATATATATATATATATAATTTGGTGTTTCTTTATGCTCTTGCTGTCTTCATTACTTTGGTCTTTTCTAAGTTTATCTTCATGTTAAAAGTTTGGCATGTTTGATGTAATCTGTCTATTTGTCTTTGTAGTTGCTCTTCTGATGATGTTACTAGTGCTTGGTCAATTGCAAATAACAATCGTTTAAGTTATCCTCAGTTTGTTTTCTTCCGTTGTCTTTGCTACTTTGCAGATGTGGTCTATGTATGTTATAAACAATAGAGGGGATAGTACACATCCCTGTTTCACTCCCAGGTGGAGATATAAATAATCGGATGTGCCTGCGCTCGTTCTTACTGAGCATTGACTATTGTCGTACATGCTCTGACATAGGCTTATCAGATGTTGTGGGACTCTATATGTCTGTAATGTTATCCATAATAGTGCTCTATCAACTCTATCCACTCTATCTTCTTCGTGATATTCATAGCTACCATCCTCGCCTGCGATTTAGATTATGCATCTAAAACAAAGAATGTTCTGAGCTGTCTGTCAACACCAACATTTGATCTAGATAAACACAAGCGAAATGTCAAAATTTTCTCTTGGTCAACGAAAGTCAAATATAAATATTAGTTATGTTCCGTCACTCTTTCTGCAAGTTGTTTGAGGGCGAGTGCCTATTGATTAGATGGCAAACTCTTAAATATTGTAGTTTATTCATCTTTTGTTATTTATTACCCACGTATATCGCACATTTAACTGTTGAGTTTGTAAGGAGAAGAGATGAGCGAAGGAAATCTTGGTTTGATAATATCAAGCAATATTCATGGTATGATTTTCTCATACTCTCCAGTTAGACTGTGGATAAGAATGTGCAAAGGGCTCTTTGTTCTGATTGCTCCAATGTTGTACCTACGACTCTAACCGATTGCTAGTTCTGCTATTATTTTTAATATTATCACTATTAGTAGTAGTATATGACCCGATTCATCTTGACAGATGTTCTGAAGCAAGCCTGTATCAGATGGAGCTAATCGTGCACTAGCTGAATATGTCAGTTGATGTCTAAATCTACTGATCGATTATGGATTGCTTATTTTGCAGAATAAGCATGGGAAAGTGTTGGACTGTTGCATCTTTACATCTAAGCCTTCTTTCTAATGGTTTGCGCTGCTCGATTATTATTATTAATATTATTACTATTATTATTATTACGCCACTTTCTTCATCTTGTCGTCATCCTTAAAATGTGCATTCACAAAATGGTTTAAAGCAAAGCATGGCTTTTATGTGAACAAAATCTCTGAGTTGTCTACCGTTCATCTTCCTCAGGAGTTTCTTTTCATGCCCAATACATTCAATACTGTTTAATTATCTGTTTTTGTGGCCATGATAACATCTCCATTCCTTTGAACACAAGAAAATTACATTTACTGGTTACCGCTTATGCTGGAGTAATTAATGCTGAGGTGTGCAACCTTTGTGGACGGGCTGGCTGAATGGAGCTTTTCGTATGTAAATGAGCCAACAAATACCTGTTTAGTGTTGTTTGTTCATCACATGTGACAATGATCGTTTGTTACATCCACTTTTAAAATTCAGTTAGAGTTATGGTCTTGATTATGAGTTTATTGATAGTTAAACATTCTTAAACCAGTCCGTTCTAACGGCACTGAACGGACTGGTTCAATTACTTTCAGTTTCAAGCATTTTTAATTTTTTATTGATTCTCTTGCTTCCTACTTGAAGATGGCTAATACGCACTATTCGAGCCGCAAATTTCCATGGACAGTTTGAGCATGGAATGACCACTGTGGACGGTTTTTGGTCTACCCGTAACATTCTATATACTCTCCACTATTGAGCTGTTGCATTTCTCTTCTTTTCGCAAGATGATTTTTTTTTAAACTGTAGATCGCCGGGTAGCTATTTTGTGCAAATTCTTCCCATGTATCTTGGGAACATACTTTCATTATTAACACATTTGTTCAGCGTCTTTGTGTTCCAATACGCGTTTTCTGAAATCGAGGTCAGTGATTAGTTTGCACGACAATAGTCAATGCTCAGTAAGAACGAGCGCAGGCACATCCGAGATTAGTTTTAGAATAATCTAAGGCACCATAAAAAGTTCCTTGGTCGGCCAGATTTTGCCCGAAGGCCGTATAGTGTCAACCATTGTTTACTGACGCTGTGTTTGGCGCTAGTGGTGACCAAGAACCACATTCTTAGCTTGAGAGGTGTGAAATCATCCGCATTCAGTTGAGCAACTGAAAACAGTTGTTCAGAAAACAATAGCAACATACCAAACATAAATACTGCATAGATGCAAAAGCGCAGTCAAAAAAATAATAATCTCTGTTAATTGCTATGTCCAGGATAATATATGCAACTAATTTAATGAAAATATCAACACATCAACTAAGTTGTGATAGAGTGTGTGGCTCGGCATACGGTATTAAAAAATAGCTTGTGACGAGTAAATGTCAATATGATGGAGTGTAGTTTGAACATACATATCAAGAGTGTGCGAGGCGTTCACATTTCGCTTGTGTTTATCTAGATCAAATGTTGGTGTTGACAGACAGCTCAGAACATTCTTTGTTTTAGATGCATAATCTAAATCGCAGGCGAGGATGGTAGCTATGAATATCACGAAGAAGATTGTACATGAAGAAGACATGAAGTATGGAGAGGAACACAATGAAAAATTGAACTCTGAACCGTGATTTCATCATCTGGGAGGGGGAGAGAGATGGAGAGACCGATTAATGTCAGGTGGAATACAGACAACTTCATTACGGATATTGTTGTATCATTAGAAGATGTGGGGCTAAGGATGTTGAATTATATGTTTTGGATACTTTAAAAAGATAAACATGTCTGTTGAGAATATACATAACAAAAGTTATTAGATAATAGAGCACCGTAAAGTATATGACACGTATCTACATGTGTAAACCAAGAATAACACATTTCTATAACACACGTGTCTCAACTTGAAACTTAAAACTTACAGGATGAAATCAATTAATGCCAAAATATCGACAATATAAAATTGAATGAAAACCGATGGATCTTTGAAAATTCCACTGATGTACGTATAAGTTAATGCAGTCATTAATCTTAAAAGTATGCATCCCGCAGAGAAAGTAGAAAATTATTCACCGGCTGTGTAACTATCGTAATAACTTGTTTAATGACAGACTTTGGGCATAATGGATGGATTGCTTCTTTTTATGCATATTTGACGAAAAGTGACAACTTATAAAAAAAACATTGTCATTTTCATGTAGCGAGTAATGGAAGCTGGACGGAACATACTATTAGAAACGATCGTCTATTGTATCGAAAGTGCTCGATACAACAAACGAATGTGCGGCCGTGGTAATACCTGGTGCCTGCGACGCCATTGTTCACTCATTTACATTTGTCAGATGAATTGTATTTAGTACTAATCTGTGTGACGTCAAAACACAGACACTATATAATATGTGTGACGTCAGAACACAGACACTATATAAAACACCATATAATCTGTGACGTCAGAACACAGACACTATATAATATGTATGACGTGAGAACACAGACACTATTTAAAACACCTTATATTTGTAGAAAGTGACCATGACGATTTTGAATCGAAGGATGGCGATATGTACGTACATTGATATATTCCAATAACAAATGATGCGTTCAGACAATGATTCTAGTTTTGTTGGAATTTAGTACTCGTAATATGTGCATCGAGAAGAGGATAGCACAAGCCAAATCAACGTTTAAAAAAATGAGAAACATTCTATACAATGGAGTAATATCAATGCATACTCGAGTTCAAATGCTAGGATGTTATATTGAGCCAATCCTTTTTTTATGGAAGAGAAACTTGTACAGTAAACAAAAGTGTCCAAGATAAGCTGGAGGCAACTGAGATGCGGTCTTTAAGAAGAATGATGAAAATTCCATGGAGAGCCACGAAAAATAATGCATAAGTCCTCAGAGATGCTGGGGTAAAACGACAACTTGTAGAAAAAATAGAAGCAGACAATCAAGATTTTAGGGTGTGTAATGAGGAAAGTAAAACTTGAACATTTAGTAATCACCAGAAAGACCAAGGGAAGAAGAGGGGTGCAAAGGGAACGCATTGATCTAGGCGGACCCAGAGTTAGCAGATAACCAAGATCCCAAATGTACCTCCACGCGGTGCACCCTGGAAACAGAAATACAGCAGCTCGTGCTGATTGATTCTGGCCAAATCATTTGGGGATCGTGTCCGAGAATGTGGAGGTAGCAGATGGAAAGAGATTTGACTGCACAAGAGACAGACAATATCTCCGACACCACCAGCATCACCACATATAGCGAAACTGTCGACATACAGTGAAGCTAGTCAGTCCAGTCCGAACATTGGAGGGGCGGCCAATGTAAAATGCACGTAAAGGTAAATGCATGGCGAGAGACAAATATATTTCATACAGAGTACAATGAAACAATGAAAGGGCAGAACAGCGCTAGAGGGCAGCGCGAACTGCAAATAGAAAGTGAAAAGTCCCTAGGAAAGGGAACTACTAGCACCGTCAACTCGAGACGGGCTTCTAGTTACCAGAGCTCCTTACTGGCAGAGACCCAGACCCATCCATCGGCGTTTGGTAAAGCAAAAGACCTAACCCAACTCTAATGTCGAGCCTTCCTAAACCGGAAATATGCTTGCAAAGAGAAAGGGTTCTGTACCCGATGGGTGTAGGCAAGAAAGGGACAACGATGGCAGTCCTGGCCCAACTCTACTGTCAAGGTTTCCTATACCGGAAGTACACTTGCAGAGAGAAAGGGTTCAGTACTCGATTCGCTCAGGCACAAAAGGGACAACGATTTAGCCCTGGCCCAACTCTACTGTCAGGTTTTCCTACACCGGAAATACACTTGAAGAGAGAAAGGGTTCAGTACCTGATGGGCTCAGGCGCTATTGGGACAAGGACGCTCAGCTCGAGAACGCCTTGCTCCCAAACGCGTGGTGTGAGACTCGAACTTGGACAAGGGGTACACGATGTCGGTGAATGACACCTCGGCTAAGAGGGCGAAAGAGCCAGGGTCCAACTCCTCTGTTGAGTTCTTCCCCTTATGGAACCAGGCTCACGGATGAGAAACGGTTCGGTACCCAATGGGCACAGGCACAGCACGTCCAATTACACGAGGCAAGTTCATAGACAGTGGAACACCTCGTTCGAGTTAGACGAGAGCAAAACATCGTCTGGGCGAAGAGTCTCCACTACGCGTGCCTGGAGACAGATATAGAGGCTGTCACAGGCTAAGGGTAGCCCACTCGAATTGTCAAGGCATGCCGAAATCGGATGTGCTAGACCTACAAGGCGCATAACGGTGGCACAACGTAATCACGCTCCCGGCGGAAATCGCACGGATATCCGTGATGGTTACAATGGAGCGAACGAAAAACAAACAAACAAACAAGGGAAGAAGAGGCAGAGGAAGACAAATATAGACATTTCTGGATGGGTTGGTACTGTGGCAGATAAAGAAGTCACAAACTGAACTTATTAACAGCACAATAGATATTCTAGTTTGTTGTGGAGAAGCATGATCGCCTACGCCACACGCCATGACACTTGATTAGTTCAATATTTGTATAGAGTTATGAGTTTAAATACAGGAACCGCTGAAATGTAAGTTTACTTCTCTTATGTTTGGATACTATTCAGTGTCGATAATAAGTAATAACTGCAGAAAAACGGAAATCCAACATGCGAAACTAGAAAAAAAATGATGAAGTTTTATTACTTACGCACACCTGATAACAAGAAAATCGACGTTTAGACCAAAAAGGCTTTTTTTTTTTCTTACACATGTACAACATAACAAACGACGATCAAGATACATTCTGCATGCATTCTCTGCATACATTCATATGAAAGAACTAAAAGAAATTATTCCTCAAAACTATGTATCAACTTTGTTAACCCCATCCCCCACTTCATTAGTGAAAAAGTCCCATATATTATCGGTCTAAACACGGTAACATTATGTATAATAAATATAAAGAATCGTAACGGTGTAATAGTCTGAACAGTAAAGTATCTAAGCTCGATAAAAGATGGGTGTGGTTATCCTAAACATGTATAATTTGTAAAGCACGTTGCCTGTCCAGACATTAAAGCAGGCGCTGTTCTCTATTCTAGATTAAACCTGCAGATGGGTGGACGATAGAGATAAACTTTGTATTGATAACTGAGCTGGTAGCAGGTGAATAGCAGTTACAATGACATCAACATGTTGTGGTTTTGTGTTAAAAGAACACAATTTGGTAGCACACCCTGTTCAAGAATTAGTGATTAAGGCAGCAATTTTTGCTGTTATGATTTTATAGGCAATAGTTTGTGGTGAATAGGGTGTCATTGCTGTCTGAACTGTCCGACTACACAATTACTTGCGGAGGAAAACTAATCTAGTTTCATGACCGTCCGAGACTCTGTACCTCTCAGTCAGTCATATAAACGTGGACAAATACTGTAACATATCTGTCTGCTTGGTTTTGTCGGTCTGTCTATATGTTTTGTCTGCACGCCCATTTCCACTTAGCTTATCGCGCGTTCATCAGTCTATCCATTCATGCGTTCATACATTCTTCTAATATCTCAATTTCGCCAGATCTGAAAATGATGCACAGTGCTGAAATTAGTGTTGTGCAGTTTACGGTTGAGTGTTATGATGTTGGTATATGCAGTTTACGGTTGAGTGATGTGATGCTGGTCTGTGTAGTTTGCGATTGAGTGCTGTGATGCTGGTTTGTGTAGTTTACGGTTGAGTGCTGGTCTGTGTAGTTTACGGTTGAGTGCTGTGATGCTGGTCTGTGTAGTTTACGGTTGAGTGCTGTGATGCTAGTTTGTGTAGTTTACGGTTGAGTGCTGTGATGCTGGTCTGTGTAATTTACGGTTGAGTGATGTGATGCTGGTCTGTGTAGTTTACGGTTGAGTGATGTGATGCTGGTCTGTGTAGTTTACGGTTGAGTGTTGTGATGCTGGTCTGTGTAGTTTACGGTTGAGTACTGTGATGCTGGTCTGTGTAGTTTACGGTTGAGTGCTGTGATGCTGGTCTGTGTAGTTTACGGTTGAGTGCTGTGATGCTGGTATGTGTAGTTTACGGTTAAGTGCTGTGATGCTAGTTTGTACAGTTTGCGGTTGAGTGCTGTGATGCTGGTCTGTGTAGTTTACGGTTGAGTGCTGTGATGCTGGTCTGTGTAGTTTACGGTTGAGTGCTGTGATGCTGGTCTGTGTAGTTTACGGTTGAGTGCTGTGATGCTGGTCTGTGTAGTTTACGGTTGAGTGCTGTGATGCTGGTCTGTGTAGTTTACGGTTGAGTGCTGTGATGCTGGTCTGTGTAGTTTACGGTTGAGTGTTGTGATGCTGGTCTGTGTAGTTTACGGTTGAGTGCTGTGATGCTGGTCTGTGTAATTTACGGTTGAGTGCTGTGATGCTGGTCTGTATAGTTTACGGTTGAGTGTTGTGATGCTGGTCTGTGTAGTTTACGGTTGAGTGCTGTGATGCTGGTCTGTGTAGTTTACGGTTGAGTGCTGTGATGCTGGTCTGTGTAGTTTACGGTTGAGTGCTGTGATGCTGGTCTGTGTAGTTTACGGTTGAGTGCTGTGATGCTGGTCTGTGTAGTTTGTGGTTGAGTGCTGTGATGCTGGTCTGTGTAGTTTAGGTGTGAGCACTTTAAAAGGGTTGAAAAGGTGTAGAGGGTTGACTTCATTGTACTCTGATTAAACCATATGTACCCGTCCCTCTGAACGAAGCGGCACGCCTCTTGTTGATCGTACCACACATATCACGTAACTCCGTTGTTTCAAGCGATAATTTTCTGGGATCTTCGAAAAAATTACTTTATAAACAAGATAACGCTTGCTGAATTCGAACCCATAACGTTTTTAAAACAAAACGAACGGCTTAACCACTACGCCAGGTAGTTTGCCGTTGACCTATGTGACGATGGTCTGTGTAGTTTGCGTTTGAGTGTTGTGATTATGGTCTGTGCCAGTTACATGTTGTTGAAACTCATAGTCGTGTTCTTGTGAATAGTAAATATTTTTGTGTTCAAGACGGAAATTTGTATGAGTAAACTGAATGAGACATTGTTGTAGTAACGAATTAAGTTGGAATAATAAATCAATATATTCAAAAGTAACTGAATATATAACAAATAATAGAAATACTAATCATCAATTTTCGGAGACTAATATATATATTACATATATATTTATATAACACAATATTATTACATATCAAACAATCAAATGTGTCAATAACGAAAAAAAACGATTGTCATTCAATAGTGCGACGCCTAACAGCAAAAGCAGAGATACGAAAATAGATAGGACATGAAGTACAAATAGGCGACAGCTTAAATAAAGACGCGACATATAGTTACAGTATACTTCTCTATATAGCTATGCGACCGGTTCTTGATTCTTGATTAGAAACTGGCATCACAGCACGTGGGGCGTTCCCTTAAGTGCTCCGCCCTCTGTTCCCGCAGCCATTCAACTCGATGGTGATTCGAGTCCAATGCTGCCGAAACAGACGTCGACAACAGGGCACAACTCTGGCCCTTGCGACAGGTTTCTTTGTTGTTCCGCCCACCCACACCGTGTCCGTAACTAGTTCAAGCACAACGTCAGCATGTCGGAACAACATGGTAACTGTTATGGAAGATTACGACTACGGGAAAAAGAAGAAAAGAATAGTGACACAACCATACCATGCGTCGCTCATGTCGTAATATGAAACTAAAGTTGGTTGCTAGCATACCAGCGGAGACCAAATTAAGACAACGACGTCGTACGGACATCAAAGGAGATAGAAAGCAAAGTGAAGAAACGTCTGAAAGAAGAGGAAATGACAGTATAATTTTTGGTATCGTATCCTATTCAGGACATAGCCATCAACACATAATGTTTTGACTCTAGTGATGTTTTAGGCAATATAAATACGTTCAGTAGTTTGCGATTGTTTTCTGATAGCCCGGATGTGACGAGGATCTACCTGGCAGTATAAATAGCCAACAATAATACTTGCTAATGCTGTTTAAATGAGAACAGTTAGCACCTCTGGGCTGTCCATTATATTTACACACTTTATACAAGTAGGCTTTATATACATACATTTACATAGTAGAAACTGGTTGAAAGTTTGGAATAACCGCAGTTTAAGTCCAAATTGGTTGAAAGTACTGGAGTTTAAGTCAAATCTGGTTTAACGTTTGAAATAACCGCAGTAAAAGTCATAGCAGGTTGAAAGTTTGTAATACACACCATTTTAGTTGAAACTGGTTTAATATTTTGAATTTACAAAGTTACATATTTACAAAGTTTAAGCCGAAGCCGTTAGTTTTATGATCTTCAGGTAGTGGGTTCGAATCACTCTCGTGACGACTTCTTTAAAATGTTGATTTTTTTCGGAGATCTCTGTGCGAAGTTACGGACTTACGTTCTATGAGTGATACTTTCGGCAAGTGGTGTACTTCTTCGTTGAGAGAGACGGATCATATATGAGGTAACCAAAGATCAGTTAAATCAATCCTCTACGCCTCCAGAGCGCTTTTCGAGTTTGGAATTAACACTATTGACGTCGAAACTATTTGGAACTTTGAAATAAACACTGTTTTAGCACCACTAGGTTGTCCATTATATTTACAAACTTTATATATACGTATTAACATAGTCGAAACTGGGCGCAAATTTCTCGCAGCTTGACAGTGTTCCTACTAGATTTCGTAGCAGAACATTGTTTCTACTATATCTCTTTTGTAACAGAACATTATTTCTACTATATCTTTCTTATAGCAGAACATTTTTTCTACTAGATCTCTCTTATAGCAAGATAGTGTTTCTACTAGATCTCTCTTATAGCAAGATAGTGTTTCTACTAGATCTCTCTTATAGCAAGATAGTGTTTCTACTAGATCTCTCTTATAGCAAGATAGTGTTTCTACTAGATCTCTCTTATAGCAGGACATACTCAGTGACTCGATGAACATGATTGTGAAAGTTCAGGCGGGATACATTCGGAACAGTGGCTGGATGCAGTGAAGAATTCCTGTATGCGTAAAGTGACTTTCATTTTTGTGCTGGGACATGCGGGAGTCCGGGGTAATGAGAGAGCAGATAGTTTAGCCGCACACGCTGCTACTACAGTTGTTGGTTGAGGATGGATCGAGTAGACATTTTGAACGCAATACGGGAAAACGCACGAGCAAATGACTGTATAAGTGACGATGACTCTTGTTCCATGACTAGAATAAAGGAATTTGCTTTGAAATGTGGTGTCGCTTTAGCGGAGCGGTTTCATGGGCAAGAAAGAATGATGGTCAATAAACTGGGACCGTCAGTCAATGTGTAATGGTAGCTACACTCAATGAGAGATCTGAGCACCTATGGACTTGTCGGGAGTGCAATGACGATGATCCAACGACTAACCAACCAACCAACCAACGAACCAACCAACGAACGAACGAACCAACCAACCAACCAAACAACCAACCAACCAACCAACCAACCAACCAACCAACCAACCAACCAACCAACCAACCAACCAACCAACCAACCAACCAACCAACCAACCAACCAACTAACTAACTAACTAACCAACTAACTAACTTACTAACTAACTTACTAACTAACTAACTAACTAACTAACTAAAGCAGGACAGTGTTTCCGCTGGATCTCTCATGTAGAAGGATAGTGTCCCAGCTAGATTTCCAGCAGGTTGTAATCCAGAAAATGAAGATTCGTTATGATGCTGTTTTATTTATACCATGGCCCAATACATTTGTCTTCGGTGGGATTCTTCTATAAACAAAATCCATAGTATATCATATTAAGGACGTACTTCTATCCAGCTTGTTTGACTGGAATGCTTATTAAAACATAAGTTCAGTAGTTTGTCATTGCATTCTTAAGGGTCCAGATGCACAACTTCCTGATGCATGGTCTTAACCTTGGCGACAGAGAAGGACTCAGTAGTGTTTCGTCACAGAATCGGAAATATTTATGAAAATTTCAGTTTTCTTACAATTTCAGATAGTATTCTAATACGATTTATATAACATGGGGGGGGGGGGGGGTAATCGATTACAGTAATAACCGTAGTTATTTAAAAAAAATATTTTAATATTGATTACCGCACAACATTGCTAGAAGGATAAGTAACGATAACCATGCAATAAACAACAGTTAACGACTACAGACTGAATTGGTTCTATGTTGCTAATCAGGGCTGGTGGAACTATCGTGATGCTAGCCTCGCTGTGAGAAAACACTACCCACGCTTTGTTAATGATTATCATAAGCCAAGGTAATATTTGTGTGACTACAGGTAGGTTACCTCGTAGTAGTTTTCTGTGAAGATATCAGTTCGGTGTTTGTACCTCTCTTAGATGTGTCACCACAGTAGGCTATATCTGAAGTTACATATTCATTTAAGAAACATATGGATTATTTTCAACGTTATCAAAGGATGTAACCATTGTTTTTTGTTGGCGGTAGATAAATACAAATATAACTTTTTAATTAAAACAGAAATTCAAAAAGGAATACCGTTCGATCATAAAGTTTGTGTCATGTTTAGTCAAAATTACAATTAACACACGAACGAACCTGGCAATACTTTCTGTGGTTGTGACAGCTAATGGAGAACACATTATTAGAGGAAAACATACATTTAGATAGCCTTGCAACGTTTTCTATTGTAAGTAGGTAGTTTCGTTTTATATTGGTTTCCGGATATTCATTATATATTTTCTACAAAGGATCGTTCACAATGGTGCGTCTCAATATTTGTTCTTTCACCATTAGTTCTCAATATATTTGTTCTCTCACCATTAGTTCTCAATATATTTGTTCTCTCACCATTAGTTCTCAATATATTTGTTCTCTCACCATTAGTTCTCCATATATTTGTTCTCTCACCATTATTTTTCAATATATGTGTTCTCTCACCATTAGCTCTCAATATATTTGTTCTCTCACCATTAGTTCTCAATATATTTGTTCTCTCACCATTAGTTCTCAATATATTTGTTCTCTCACCATTATTACTCAATACATTTGTTCTCTAACCATTAGTTTTCAATATATTTGTTCTCTCACCATTAGTTCTCAATATATTTGTTCTCACCATTATTTTTCAATATATTTGTTCTCTCATCATTAGTTCTCAATATATTTGTTCTCTCACCATTAGTTCTCAATATATTTGTTCTCTCACCATTAGTTCTCAATATATTTGTTCTCTCACCATTCATTAGTTTTCAACATATTTGTTCTCTCACAATTAGTTTTCAATATATTTGTTCTCTCACCATTAGTTTTCAATATATTTGTTCTTTCTATATTGTTCTCTATTATGTTTTTTTAAATTCTTCAATAACTTTTCCTTTTTGTGTATTTCAAGTACACTTCGTTTTTCTATGCATGTTGACAAGTGAAAAGATGGAGAGCAGGAGAGCAGTGTTGAAGTACAAGCTGTGTTTTAGTTTAATGTCTTAATTATTCGTGTTCTTATGGGAAGTATCATTTTATTGTCATTGCTTTCATAACTTATCGAAGTCTGGGGTACCACTTCGGAAGCATCGACACAGAAATCTCAATCTCGCCATGTCTCTCTGTTCTCTATTCCGTATTAAGTGTGGAGAAGCTTAATCTTGTCCTGTCTTAAATATTATCATTCCACACGTTTAGTTGTCCTTCTATTCTTCCCACTCAACTTTCCACTAACAAATGGAGGTACATTTTCTTGTTCCTACGTCTTTCTCTTCTTCCGAAGGAAAACTTTTATCTTTAGAAGGATTCTGTTTAATGCTAAAAGTTGTACATACCTTATAACCGAGACCGTCTACAGTAAATACCTCAGTGCAGAAAGTAAACAAACCTTCATTCGTTACTTTTTTGATTATTATCATGATTTACGTTGGTCACAATGTATATAAATGGAGTGGCATGCCAAAATAAGCCAAAGTTCCACTAACAAAATGCACGGAAATAATAAAAAAAATTTGCCTTTCAGGTCATGTTTACTTTCCGTGCTACCGGTATCTCTACCCTTACCAGGTCATGCTATAACTTATGCTATTCATTAATCGTACTATTTATATTTCTGTAACATCGTCAATGTTACTCACAACCTCAGACATATCACTATTGTAAATGGAAATGTGAAGATTCACTATTTAGGTAAAAATAGTTTCACTTTCCACGATTTTAAGGGTATTGGGGAAAACTATGTTACGCCCGTGTTGTTCGTTGACTAAAGGTATACCAAGGGATGATGTGGGTCAGCATTATGCCAGCAACCTGTACTTTTCCCATACATCTGATTTTTTCTTTCCGTAGGTCAAATGCTGTTGACGATTATAACAAATATTTAAATCACTATATTGAATATCTGTTCACCGGACTGGGAAGCCAGTGCACTGACCAAAGAGTTAAGGCGGCACCCATGATTTTAACTACTAATGTATAAAAACCGATTATGTTGTAGACGAGAGGGATTACTTTAATGCTATCCAACATATTTATTTAAAAAATAGCTTTATTTTCAGGTTGTACTACGAAATATGCCTTACGTCTTCCATGCTAAATCTTGCATGATGTGAGTATATCAACAACTATAAGTAGCATTACATGGACATCTAGTTATACAAAAGGATATCTAACGGACTTGTGAAACGTCACAGAAAGAGTCGGATGCTACCAACAGTAACTTAGATTTCACGTACAATAGATGTCACATTTTGAATGTTTCAAAAATTGTCCCAGGGTGTCGGCAAATAGATAACGATACACAGTGCATCCGTTCTCTTGACTATATCAAGCTGGAAATCTAATAGTAAAATTGTCTTGCTACAGCAATAAACCACGACCGGCTCCAGTAGTACTGTCGAAGGTTACAAATGAATCCAGTTGACGATTTATGTACGAATCCTCTAAAACAGTGTTTCCCAATCTTTTTTTAGTCATGCCCCATCTACGTCTTTTTAAAATTCTGGTGCCCACTATGTAACATATACATATTTTTATATTAAAAAGGAAAATTATTCCCTAAAATTTAGGGAATTATTGCCTTCTGAAATGGGCCACACGTTGGAAAACACTGCTCTAGAAAAATCGAGTCCCAAAAGAGCGTAATAGTCTTCAACAGTTATTCTTATAATTTGTTAGTCACACATAAAATATTTGAATGATTCATTGAATGATTGATGGAAACTCTGATTATAGTGTGTTCTGTAATCCACATTACATGACTTTCCCACAAATGACGTCACATTGTTGCCACGCGGAAATCCTGCTAAAAACGTATGGAAAACACGCTGTTACATTAGTAGTAAGGAACGTGTATCGATGGCTAAAATAATATAAGAGATGCCATCAAAGACAGATGTACAGTATGAGATAAAAGATTGCATTAATTTTAAACTCTAAAGTAAGTTGGATTACAAAAACTCACATATATATACTTGAGACTAGATAGGGCAGTGGAAAGATACGTCTTCTATAAATGGGGAAGGGAAGATACCTTGAATTTGTGGGTAAATCCGACTTATTCATGAAATAGTTGGTGACTTCTCAGAAAAGAAAGACATCGCTCTTGTTCTGTTCATTCGTTGACATAAGAAAACAAACGTTCTAAGTCAGAGAATGTTTCTAAAAGTCAAGCTGCAAATAAATCATGAAGTGTTTGCAAATGTGTTCAAGTGGATCCGTCATTACCTTGGAAACAGAACCTCTAGAGTACAAGTACTAGGATAAACACACAAGAAGATTACACACGAGCAGTGTGTATCCATTGTGAGAAATACTCTCACGATATTTCTTCCTCAAGTGCATAGATCTAATTACTTAATATATTTCTAATGAGATGTGAACTGATGTTAAAAAAGGGAATATGAATAGCTAAAAGTACTTTAAAAGTACTTAATATAAGGAAACTATTAACATTGAAGGAAATCTTAAATATGAGAATTTGAATATGCTAACTATACTCTACACCAATGCGTTGCTCTGAAACACGGACAATGAAGACACAGGAGACATAATTGATGCCTGTGAGATGTGGATATATATAAGAATAAGAACTGCAAGGAAAGAGAAGGAAATAAAGAGGATCTTAGAACACAGCGCATGAAAAAAGAACTAGTAAAAGAAATCAAACAAATACAATATTTTAGGCGCATTTAAAGACATGATACCTTGCTGAAGACATTGCTTGAGGGAAGAGTTAAACGACGGCGACCATAAGGTAGGCTGAGATACAAATGAGAGTGCAACATCATATATAAAAATGATACATTCTTGTGTACCACAAAGACAAAAGATGCATGATTTTGGAAGTACTTTACACCAATCTCCCATGCGTAGGCGACGTTTAAGGATGATGTTGATGATATTTCTAAAGGATCCAACAATGACTCCTTAGAAGATAATGCACTATATCGAGTATTACACATCGGTAATAGTCGCTGACGTGATACGCGAACACATCCCACCTGTAAACTGAGGTTATAGCGGCAGATACCAAAAGTTCTATCAGCAATATTATCTTAGTTACCATTTATGTTTGCTGCTTTTGTTATACGACCATCGTTTATGCATATTAGGCATGCAGCAATCAAGGCATCTTAAAGCTTTCTTCCTTTTTTTATGTGAAGCGGTTTTACTCCAAGATGTGCCATTTGCAATATAAATACCATAGAAAAAGTTCTGCCTCTCTAATTATAGTAACCCCCTAAGACATTTCGAAACCTGTACGTCCAATAAGGCATTACATTCATAGACATTAACCAGCACAAATGGATGTTTGACATTACGAACTCTTACTAACTGCAGTTGGAGAAAACTATTATTCCATCATGACATATCTCCAACACATTAAAGCCTTCTCTCACACGAATAACCTTTCCGAGGTGTCATCCGTTATAAAATCTTTGAATGCCATCGTTCCTCAACGTACCATGCGCGCCCATTTGGTTTTCCTTAGTGTCACAGTATGTCAAACTATGGTCAGCGTTCAGCTGAGCTCACACAATTCCAGAATACAAATTGTATATTATTTATACTGAGGCGAGCAGAATTCGCTCTTTTTTTTACATAAGGTCATCCCTCCTACCTTGTCGTTTATGTATTAACCTTGTCGTTTCTTTACTCCCCGTCTTCGATGTATTAACTTGAGAGACATTTGTAAGAATTGCTATCACAATTGTAATAATGGAATTATTCTTTGGAATTTCAGTTCAAGTGCACGTACTCTATAAGTACCAAGAACGATAGTGAGTGAACTTTCGTTTCAGCTACGAGTAACGGTGAGAGGCTATTTCATCATAGCGTCTCACAGCTAGAGGAACATCCATGGTTTTCATTGGCTAGCGTCTAAAATATACAACTTTCTAGATGACATTCTGGGGAAAATCTTATTATTATTATTATTTTTTCAAGTAAAGCTGTTTGTGAATCACATCAAACTTATGTTGTTAGCTCCCATTTTGACTGAAAGTCCCTAATATTGGTTGAGAATGAAAGAGCACAAGCATAAAGTTACTTCGATCAAATACGACAACACAAGTTCTAATATCTTGTGCACAATTAGACAAAGACAAGAAAAAATGCAAGTTATAACTATTTAAAAATAGTTGAAATAAGTCACCGTTGTGGAATGATGAGGCACAAACGTACAAACAGCATGAGATGATAAACAGAAAGTAGTAGAAACGTCACAAAAAGTCAGAAAAGCAAATTTTGTGCAAGCTGATCTTATCTTATAAATAAGAGATGAACAAAATCATAAGTTAAAAAAGACTGCTAGAGCTGTAAATGATGCAAAATGGAAGTAATTGTGTCAAAAGATTACACATGTGAAGTCACTAAAGCTGTTAAAGTAAATTACAGTAGGAAGCAAAAGGATAACTAAAAATACTCTTGAGACTATTCATTGTTGTTCGTTTTTATTGTGGTGGACTTGTCTCGATTGGTCCGTTCTCAGTTACTTGGGTGCACAGTTTGAATGTGTTGACAAAATCCCATCTTATGTTTTTGTAGATGCGGTTTGTCAAGTGCGGAAAAACGCATTTACTCGAGATGTCAGGCAGATTCTGTGCCGTTGGAACTTGCTTGTTCAATTTCCGTTAGTCTTAAGAAATTCTAAAGGTGTACTTGCACTTGCATAAATCTGTGAACTGTCATGTAGAAAGTCAGAGTTTTCATAACTTTCAGACCTCGCATTGCACATAAAGGACGAAATTAAGGAATCATCCCTGCTTGCACACTATATCTCACAAATGAGTATATAAAGATAAGAAACTATTATGAAATTAAGAAAAGGGTTACAGAATTGTACATGGGCCATGGTGTATATGAAACAGCAACTATTAATGTTGAGGAGATCAAAGCTGCACTTGCAAGATAAAGAAAAATACAGAATCAGGACCAAATAACATTTTGTACGAGGACCTACGCAGAAGAGCGGATGGGGAAATTGAGGAGCTAGCAAACATGCGTAACAATAGTTTGTTGAACGGCAATCTCGAAGCGTACTAGTTGGACAGCTACGTGATCCATTACTTAAGTCTGGTAAAGATGACATGAAAGTGCAGGGATACCGGATGATAACCATACAGAACACAGTTGGCAAGTTAATTTAAAAAAGATGGTTGCAAGTTGTTGCCACCAACACTGGACGGGTATCGTTCTAACAAACAGACCTGGTGTAATGCAGCTGTCTTTGTGCAGAATAATGCACGGCTATACGAAATAGTGTTTCAAGGTTTCGACCAACGGATGGAGACTTGCTGCAGAAATAGACCTTAAAGATTCGTACAGCAAAGTGCCCTTGAATTATGTAATGCACATCCTATGAAATTCGCATTAAGCCTCTTTATTGTTATGTGGAATGCAGCCTCCCTGCTTCAGAGACAAGTTGTTGGGAAACACCAACGGTCACAAGTCCTGGACTTTCACATGATTCTCTAACATCCAAAATAAATGTTTAATGTAGGTTGTTTAATGTGCACACAGTACAAATAACTGGTGAGCATACCACAGGGACAGGTAGAACTATTATATGTTTATGCCACTTTAGTGTATAGTCAGAGTAAGAGTGGAACATCTCGTACCAATGAAATACAATATAAGCTAGGTCGTATACGGGAGTGATTTAGTCACACATGTACATTTGTTAATTAGTCTTAAGCATATGTAACGTGATTCTCTTTCAGTAATCGCATTGTAAATACATGTACATCAATGCCAAGTGTTACTTTGTGCGGAATACTGTTGAGATAATTAGAGGTTACTTTGTGTGGAATACTGTTGAGATAATTAGAGGTTACTTTGTGTGGAATACTGTTGAGATAATTAGAGGTTACTTTGTGCGGAATACTGTTGAGATAATTAGTGGTTACTTTGTGTGGAATACTGTTGAGATAATTAGAGGTTACTTTGTGTGGAATACTGTTGAGATAATTAGAGGTTACTTTGTGCGGAATACTGTTGAGATAATTAGAGGTTACTTTGTGTGGAATACTGTTGAGATAATTAGTGGTTACTTTGTTCGGAATACTGTTGAGATAATTAGATGTTACTTTGTTCGGAACACTCGGAGAACATCGTAACTGGTTTTCTTCTTTTTTTATATTTCCTGGAATCTTAACTTACTTATGCATTGTATATTTTTATGTGTCCAAAATATGTTATCGTGCCTTTAAAAAGAAATGACATGTCTACGTAGAATGCCCGGAATAACCATCCGAGACAGAATCAGGAGCGGAAACATCAAACGACAACAGGTTAAGTGGTTTTAGCATGCTACCAGGTTACCATCAGACAGTGCCCCATAAAAGCATTACTATACAGACACGATTGAAATAACGCCAGGGGCAGACCTTGAAAACAATGGATTACAAAAATAAACGAGTCAACGAAAACAAACATATATGAAGCACACAAAAAAGCCATCTCCTGAGAATCTTTCTACCACTGACGAAGTAAGGAAAAAAGGGGTGGAAAAGAAAGAAGAGACTTTACAAATAAGTGTTGAGGAAACAATCTTCTTCTATTTTCAGATCTTTCCTGACCTCTGCGATAGATGGTCTTTCTGTTCATGATATTCTCAGGACATTTCTATAACATTTCATTTCAAGTGTTGTTTTCTTTTCAAGTTTTATTTTCTTTACAAGTGTTATTTTCTTTTCAAATGCCGATATCATTGCCTAAGTCTCACTGCCATATATTGCCAATGGAAAAGTATAGCTTCTTACTAATTGTAATTTTGTCTTTCTTTTTGCCCCTTACAATATATATTTATTATTTAAGAAATTTGTGTAGGGCCATTGATAATTTATTACTGATTTTTTCTGAGAAATCTACTGTGTAAAACCATTCAATATGAAAAAGCGGGCATACAATGCTCAAAAAACAAAACAAAAACAACAACAAAACTAACACTTTAACTGACCTTGTTTTTGTAGATGATATCTCAATTTTACACTCTACTCATCAACAAACACAAGATATCTTCTTCTTCTTCAGCGTTCATTCTCAAATTCCCACTGGATATCTCTTGTAACAGGACAATGGTCCTACAAGATTTCCAGTTGGATGTAGTCCAGAGAATGGAAATGCGTTGTGTTGCGGTTTTATGTGCGCCAATGGCCCAACACACCCGTCTTCGGCGGGAAACACAAGATATAACCAAAAAACTATGCACACTCGCAGATAAAATTGGCCTCCAGATCAACACATCCAAACACAAATCGTGGAACTTACCAGCTCAATAAATAACATCTCAGGAAACAACCAAATACTGAAATAAGTATTCAACTTTAATTACTTCGGCAGCGAATGTTTGTTGACGGAGACTCAATGAAAGAAATAAATACACACATAGCAGTTGCAGCTAGACATTCACAAAACTAACGAATATCTGGAAATCAAAAGATCTAGCAAGAAACATCAAGCTAAAGCTATTCAACACCTGTATTGTCCCAGTATTAACGTATGGAAGTGAAAGCTGAAAATCAACTCAAGCAACAGACCAAATATTAAACAGCGTCGAAAACAAATGTCTCAGGAAACTTATGAACATAAAATGGAGCGATTTCGTCACAAATAGTCATTTAAGAAACAAATCACACCAAGAATATGTTCAGAACGTCATTAAAAAAAATGGATGAAAACAGAATAAACCAGCAAGCCCTTATGTGGACACCTGAAGGTAAAAGAAAACGACTCCTGTTTGAGAACCCCAGGAATTGCAAGAGATTAGCTCTTACCTCCTATGTGCAATGGGGTGGTTTTTCTGAGCCCTCTTTCATACCCAGAAGATTTCAGCTTTCGACTTATTGCAATTCCTATTGAAGGTGACTTCTACTCCGATGTGGTATATAATTGTATAGATTACATGCTACACATCTTTTATAAGACACAAGAGAGCCTCGATACAACGGCATGCCATCACTAAGGTTTTCTGTTACATGGGTGGTTTGTCTAAAAGGCCGTTTGTGAGACCCACAGACTGCATACATATTGTATAGTTAGATATAAGGTTAGTTCACTCCAATGTATCGAAACAATAACATTCGAATATACGTAGAGTAGCAAGATTCGTATATATATATATATATATATATATATATATATATATATATATATCACTTCGATAATTCGCCTTTTGTGCCAACCGTGGTCTGGACTTTTATGTATCAGTGTTCACTGTCCTATATCCAGACATGTCGTAGGAGGTGACCAAATTAAAAAAAAATAGGTGAATGGACTGACAACCTGTCATCTATGAATAAATCATCATTGTCACTGAATGTATTTTCTCGATTTCTTACTTTCATCTTCTGTCATGTGGTTCCCATAGTTGACGAAGACATGTAAGTCAGCGGACATTGCACTTACGTCCTTGATATGCGGATTGCTAGATCTATTACCATTGCATATGGATCAAGAAATCTAACAGAGGAATGATGAACTAGTTGGCCTAGAAGTATATGTCACACTCTTGGTAAGACATGATAATTCTGGAATACCTCTGCACTGAAATACCTCTCTTTTAGGACCAAATGTGTATCCATACACACCCCAACAATATTTTGAAACAACCATGCCTATGAGACAATAAACCTTATACGAGATCAGGCTTCCTCGTTTGCTAAACTGAAGAAAACATATACTTATATCATAAATGATATGAGCTGTCAAGAACTTCGACTTACAGCTAGAGGAATCGCCCGTGTGTTGCCGGGGCCCGAAAGTGGAGCAAAGAATAGCAACACTGTTTACCTGTCACGTATATCGTAAAAGGCGACTAAGGAGGTTATGGGATGGAGTAGGCTGTCCCATCCCATATAGGGTCAGTGACGCAAAACCATGCTGAAGTCGGATGTGTCAGGCCAAAGGCTGAGACATCGCAGCAATGCTGTAAACCATGACACAACACATTCCGTTCTCCAGACTACATCCTGCTAATCTGCAGGAGTTTGAGAACGAACGCAGAAGAAGAAGAAGAAGACTGCTAGAGGAATTATCATCAGCACATCGATAACAATGAAAATACTCCATTCGATATAGCGTACCGATATATGATCAGAATGTTATATTGTATCACATTGTTATAGAATTAGACAAACATATTCTTTTTCTTCTTCTTCTTTCTCGTCAGAATCAAGCGCTGATATGGATTTCTTTATTGAACTAAATATGGTAACCTGTTCCGTGACAAGACAGTGGAGCTTGTACGTCAGATCTGTTTCATATGATCATAATTTTCTTCTTGTAGTGTGGTATAGTTGGTAGCTCTGTAAAATACGAATATATTGTATCATATCGGAATAGTATTATACTACTTTATTTTATGGTATCAATTTCAAATCAGACTGCAAGATTCTATGGTATCGATACACTATAGATTTAAAATTGTATGTTGCATCGATATGCTATATAACCTTTAATGAATATGTGGTTTCGATATACTATAGACCTTATAAGATTGTGTCGTATCGATTCACTATAGACCTACTAGATTCTAACGTAACGATACATGATAAACGTACTAGATTATATTATATCGATATAGAATAGTCCAGTTAGATTATATCGTATCGATACAAGATACACCTACTAGATTTATCGCATTGATAGGACCACATGATTTATTGTATGGATATAGGACAGATCTAGTACATTGCATCGTATTGATATAGGATACACCTTTTATATTGTATCGTATCGATATAGGATAGACGCATTAGACTGGATCGTATCAATATATGATATACGTACTATATTATATTGTCTTGGTACGTGTATCGTATCGATGCAGGATAGACATACTAGATTGTATATATTGATATATGATTGACCTATTAGATTGTGTTGTATAGATACATATTTCTCCTAGATTTTATCATATAGATATATGATATACCCGCTGGATAGTATCGTATTCATGTAAGATATACCTGATAGATTGTATCGTACTGATACAGGATATACCTACTTATTCCTGATAGATTGTATCGTACTGATACAGGATGTACCTACTGGATTGTATCGTACTGATATATGTTAGACCTACTAGATTGTATTGATTTATGATATACTAGATTATATGACATCGAGGCACTTAGAATAATGTTGGGAGCAATGAAATCAACACCCATAGCAGAGATGCAGAAAATGGGAAGAATGCAAACACTTGGCGAACGCAGAGACACAAAAGTACTAATTCAAGCAGAAAAGTTTCAGTGTATGCCAAGTCATCCAATGAAGGAAAGATTCCAAAATCTAGCAATGGGACGACTGAAAAGGAGCAGCTTTATCCATCAAGCTAAACGACTCCGTAGACAACTTACAGACCTACCTGAAGTTGACAGCCCCTTAAGGTCTGTACCAGAGCAAACCCCGTGGAGTGAAAGCCATGGAATGCCAATATACATTCAGACCCATGTGAAAGGAATACTAAGCGAGGACGAACAGAACAGTGTGCAGCGAATGACAGTCACCCTCAGTTTCCTGGATGAGGAATATCCACAAGATATATGGGTCAGAGTGTACACAGATGGGTCAGCACAGAATGCTGTGAGGAATGGAGGTGCAGGTGTATATATAGAATATCCACACAAGCCTAGAGATACAATCAGAACACCGACAGGAAAATTCTGCAATAATTATGATGCAGAAATCCAGGCAATTAGTGTGGCAGCTAAAAAACTGCTGAACTCCAACTCTGACCTACAGCCTGTGGTATTCCTGACAGATGCAAGGTCAGTGCTTCAAGCTCTCCAGTCTGGAAAACTAACAGACTTAAAAAAACTACTTAGCAAATTGTCTTTCCAGTATAAGGTAACCATGCAGTGGATACCCTCTCACTGTGGAATACCAGGAAATGAAAAAGCAGACCAACTGGCTAAGGAAGGTGCTGCCGAAGACCAACCAGATATACCAATCACCTACCATCAGAAAAAACAGATGATAAAGTCAATAAGAAAGCCACAAACACCAACACAAGATGACTATCACAATATGAACAGATCAGAACAAGTTATAATTCTACGTCTCAGAACAGGACACAACCGACTCCGCAGTCACATGTATACAAAGTTCAAGATTGGCAACACGGCCATGTGTACATGTGGACAGGCAGCACAGAGTGCCAAACATATACTTCAAGAGTGTTCTGAGCATGAAACGCTGAGGCAGACATATTGGCCAGAGGAAACAACACTGGAATCAAAGCTCTATGGGACACTGTATGAACTACAAAAGACAGTGAGTTTTATTAAGGAGACAGAATTACAGATATAGACATGTTTCAAGTGAACGAAAGAAGAAGAAGAAGAATATGACATCGATATGATAGACCTACTAGATATTGACAATTGAACCAGTCCGTTCAACGGCACCAAATCGCCTAGAAACTATTGAACACACGTTCTTCCGTACTTGACTAACCGCATCTCCAAAAAAAAGATGCGATTTCATCAAGCCTTTCAAACCGTGCACACAAAGTCACCCGAACGGACCGATCGCGACAAGGACTATTACAACAACAACAAACATCCCGCACAGGTATTGAAATATCCTCAGTAACAACAAACACACAACATAATATCCGTATTAGTTATACAAGGGCCGATAGGTCTTCTTGTAAACATGGAAAACATATATAGACAATACAATTTTGCTTCGAGTAACTGTTTATACAAGTAAATATAAGTAGGAAGCCAGAGGACAGTTTTTAAATATTTTCGAGAATAACGGGAATTGAACCAGTTTACAAGAAGACCTATCGGCCCTTGTATAACTAATACGGATATTATGTTGTGTGTTTGTTGTTACTGAGGATATTTCAATACCTGTGCGGGATGTTTGTTGTTGTTGTAATAGTCCTTGTCTCGATCGGTCCGTTCGGGTGACTTTGTGTGCACGGTTTGAAAGGCTTGATGAAATCGCATCTTTTTTTTTGAGATGCGGTTAGTCAAGTACGGAAGAACGCGTGTTCAATAGTTGCTAGGCGATTTGGTGCCGTTGAACGGACTGGTTCAATTCCCGTTATTCTCGAAAATATGTAAAAATTGTCCTCTGGCTTCCTACTTATATTTACTTAGATATTGACAGCAATGGCTAATGAGTATTCGTTTTTAAAATATAGTTCATAGCCGTGCATTGTGGAATAGTGTATGTGTATTCACAAAATGTGAATAAGTGATATTCTGAGTGGAATTATTACTACATAAAGCGGCGCTACATTCAGAGACCAACATGCAGGCATCTAACCTTATGTATTCATTCTACGTTTCATTCGATGCCACTGTTACATTAGAATATATTTTGTATATTGCTCGAATGTTGGCAACCTAAATTAACAACTTTTTCAGAGTAATGGCAAGCGTTGCCTACAATTTTATGGTCGTCGATCCAAACGCACATTCTAGGAGGTACAGTCAGAACCATCATAATGATCCAAGGGATAATCGGCCACTACCAGACCCTCCTAGAGAGTTCTTAGGTGACCCACGCAGTCAGAGCAGTGTCACTTTAGAGTTGGAAGATCTTGAAAGTCCAACAAAGAGAAGAAGAAGCAGAAAAAAGTCTGCCAGTGCTGGGGATAAATCTAAGGATAACAAGGTAAGTACATGTACAGATCTCATATGTCGTCTTTAACTTGATGTTTGTGTACAGATCTCAAATGTTGTCTTTAACTTGATGTTTGTGTACAGATCTCAAATGTCGTCTTTAACTTTATGTTTTTGTTTATTTTATGCATATATATATTCTTCTAATGCTGTCTTATTTACATGAGAAACATTATAATAGCGACATCAGAATTACCATAAATAAAAATAATGACAATGAAAAAGATATAAAACCAAATTTCATCTGACGGGAGCAATCATATTCCCAGTAACAATTTATAACTATAAAACATGGACACCAAAGACAATAGTGCATAGCTAATTGCTACCTTTGAAATAAGATGCCGCAGAAGGATATTACGAATACTATGGAAGGCGAAAAAGAATACGAATCAGGAAGTGTTGTGAAATGTGGGAAAAGTGCTGATACTTACACAACATTATAACAAAATGCTATGGTTGGTTCGCCATATAAAGAGATGTAAAAGTATAGAGAAATCTCGTAATGTAAGGCACGGTTATTGGTAGCGAGACAAAGCGCCGCAGAATACAACACGATGGACACAACATATTTAAGTGTTTAAATATGCCCATACTTGCAGCAGGTCAACTCGCCTAGAATCGTTAGTTGTTTAGAATGTTCATGAATAGAACACTGTTCTAGAAAGAATATGTTATCTGCAGAAGAATATGGTCCGCGAACTTTGGTCTAATTTGGTTATATCATAACGTTTAACCATAAAATATCGTAGAGGTATCGGTTATAGTAACTCAGTAATCACGTTCTCTGATGCTGTAACATATCAATATTGTTCTATATTTCACCTATTTATATATATATATATATAACTACAATACTGTTCTATATTTCACCTATTTATATAACTATATGCTGCATCTTCTGACGAGTAAGCGTAAAGAAAAGTTAACGCATAGCATTTATTAACGCCGTAATGGTGTGAGATGTTCGCGATCTCATATTTTATAGCATATAAAATGTTCTATGAGGGTGCTATATGATGTTATATGCGGGTGCTATATGATGTTGTATGAGGGCGCTCTGCTATATGAAGGTGGTAGCCATCTCCTCTCACTCACAGTCATTACTTCCCATATTAATCCGGTACCCAATTAAGGCAGGGTCGAATCGGGAGCAGTTGCGATTTGAAAAAAAACCAACATTTCTGCCTCAACTGGGGAATAAAGCCAGGACCGCTCATATGCGAAACCATTGCTCTAACCACTGCGCTACAAGGCCTCCTATATTAAAAAGATCACAATTTTAAAACTTACTGTAAAGTAAAATAATAACCTAGTCACAATGATTATAATTAATGTAATCGAGAATTAGGACAATAATTTAAAGTAAAGGAAGAAGAAATTCGCTTTACAATTCAAGGAGAGTGTAAGAAAGTGAGAAACATAAAACCACAACATCTAAGGGCGAAGAGAGATAGAGAAATATCGTTGCCACTGGGAGAACATTAGATAGCGATATGAAATGTTAGAAAAGAATGACATATGGTTATATAATATTGTATCCCACTAAGCGCAACAGAATGGCTATGTTTATTTAAGAAATATTTATTTTAGATTTTCTTCTTTTTGTAATACCGTTAGAAGATTTCTTAATTTATATTTTGATTTTTGTGTTTATTTTACATATTAGTTTATCAAAATTGACATTTCTCTTTACCAAATGTTATACAATAACAGTCTTTTTCGTTTATTTCCTGGTGGTTAAGTCTTTTGTATGATTTGAAATAAAGATAGAAAACTACTAATTTATGCCAATTGCCTCATGCCTCCTCTCCCACTTAATGTCACCTGTTAGTATCAGCTGTTGAGCGCGTATAAAACATCTCCAGGATAATTTTGAATTTCGTCTGAAATCCTTTTTTTAAGACAGATAAATATAGAAATTAATGTGCCAAAATTGCTACACTGTCACTCATACAGCAACTAAAAAACGTGGAATTCTTTTTTTATTTAGTGAATTTATTTGATAACGTCTATCTTGTCTATCATAACGTATTCTGCATTAATATTTCTTGGAACTTTTAACATATGCTTTAATGATCTTGTACTCTAACCTACATACCTACCTAACTAACTATCTACCTACCTGTATGTCTGTATGTTTATCTGTCTGTCTGTCTATTTATATATCTACCTATCTATGTACCTATATGTGTTTTCGTCCATCACAAGTGATAAAGACCAATTGTTAGATTCACTTTTGAAAATTCAGTTATAATTATGTCCATGTCTAATAGTTCATAGATGGCTAATAAGCTCTAATCGAGTTGTAAATATCCTTGGACAGTTCTGGGATGGAATGACCACCGTAGCCGGATTTTGGTCTATCCGTGACTTTCTAGCTACTCTCCGCTTTTAAGTACTGCATTTCTCCTCTTTTAACAAGATGGTGCACTCTTTTTGACTGTAGAGCACCATGTAAATCTATTTATTTCTTTAACGTTCTTCCAATCTATCTTATTCTATTTCAAAGGCTTTCAGTAAGGTATTTAGCAAGTCCTTGTAACGCTTCTTTTGGTCACCTAGGAAATCATGTACCCTTCACAACCTCACGAAAGAGACGTATCTTTGGCAGGCGATGGTCTGTTGCTCCTATCAATAGTGAAAATCTTCCTGAATTTTCGTAAATGTGAAAATGCCTTGCACTGGCGATTTGTTTTTACTAAAGTGGGGAGGAGTTGTGCAAAGAGTGGACCTGACTTTCTTGACGGACCTCATTTAAAACCAGTGGCAAGACGAATTGAGACGACTGGAAGTGAAGTACGATGCAGTGAATGACCGTAGTTTTCTACGTGTCTTACCATGCCCGATGCGGTCCATATAGTGTTGATGCCGTTTGCCTATATTAACCGGTGGACCGATAAACTATCTTACCTCATACGCGTACATTCGCCGAATATCAGACTTTATGTGTAGACTTATCTATATACCTACTTACGTAACTGTCTGTCTATCTGCCTGCCTGCCTGCCTGTCTGTCGTCATTTTCACTTATGCCGTTAAGTGTCAGTGAAGGTGGAGGAGTTGGAATTGTTTATCTTTCGCCATTTGTATCGCATTGGCAGTGGTAAGTCCGTGTTCTTTAAGGTTTCTTTGATTATCTCCATCCATTTAGTTCTTGTTCTTCCTCGTCGCTTGTAACTGATGTATGGATGAAGAACTGTTTTCGGTTGCTCCATTCTCATGAAGTCGCTAAATCTCCTGGTTTACTATCTTTCGATGTCAGTCAATCAGTCAGTTCCTCTTTTGCGAAGTTTGGCACATAGGGCGGGTGTCACAGTTCTCCATGCCTGTCGGTCAGTTCCTAGGGATTGTGCATTTATGCCTGCTGATTTTAATTCATTCATAAATGTTCTGAGCGTAGTTTTTGGTCTTCCCTGTTTTCTTTTCCCATCTGGTGTCCACATGAAGGCTTGTCGTTGAATTATGTCTTCCCCTTCGATGTAGTCTTGGTTTGATGTCTATTTTTTCCCCCTGATATCTTAATTTCTCCATCGGTCTCTTCTGGTGACATTTATACATCTCCTCAAACATCTTACTTCATGCGCTTTGAACATTTTCGCTAGTGTCTTTGTCAAGGGTCGTGTTTGTCATTGGTAACACACAGTTTGCATACAATTCATATCTTTATCCACATCCACTATTATCCGCCTTACTGAACTGGTTATTAAAATCCATCGAGTTCAACGTGGATTTCTTTGAGACAATCAGTGGTGCTGCCATGTGCAGCAACATTTGTCATAACTGCGCCTGCTTGTGAATGTGCTATCTTGAACCTATTCTAGTCATTTTTCCTGCTTATATCCCCGCTAAATTGATGATGGCATTAGCATCACCGACATGCCTGAAGCAGACTTAACCACGTTTATCGATTTCGTCAGCAACTCTCACACGGCTAACAGGTTTACCTCCCACCCATAGATCTCTTTTATCGGTTCCCTTGACATAAACTTTCTATTGGCTCATCCAATCTTTCTACTTCTGTTTACTACAAACCTACTGACGCCCAGAACTTCCTGTTACATACGTCTTCTCAGCACATAGTGAGACTAATAATTGTTGTGATGTTAGGACACCGATATCGGCCCGTTTTAATGATGACAGCGCTGCTCGTAACATCTCAGTCACTAATATTTTATCATGAACATTTGATCATATGAACTATTTCATTATGGAAAATTACTTTATCCACAATATGAGAGCTTTAGAACCCGCAGATATCAACCACGTTCATCAATTCGTTTGATACCTTGATCTAAATATTCTCTCTACCTTGCATTCTCTTATACCTTTCTCTCTCTCTCTCTCTCTCGCTCTCTCTCTCTTCCCCTCTCCGGATTGGTTTTTAGTCATTATCTTCTCGCTTTTAGAACAGCTGATCATATCGGGATGTCGCGTGTCAATAGTTGTCGTATTTACATCCATGCGTTACTTCCGACTTTCGTTTCTTCAGTTATAGTTAAGAAATGTTTAAATTTAGTTTACATTTCTTATTTTTTTCGCTCTCTATTTGTATATTCCTGTTGTATTGTACTTTCTCTACATGTAAACTCTCACATTCCCGTCGTTCTCACTCGTCGTCTTTTCGTTGCATTCCTTACCTGTCACTTCCCATATGGCTAAAATGTAGTCTTCGCCTGATTAGGCAGATCCTTTTCTGTGTTCCTTTGTCCATATCTTGATAAAGACCCTTGTAATCGAAACGTGAATTCTGAGTATTGTTCTACGTAAAGCTTCTATTTAACCAATTTTATATTGTTATATATATATTTACAGACCTATTTTTGCACAGTTTTATTGAATTCAATTCACCTATTTACTCAATTGATGCTTGTAATAAGGAGCCAAATATGTTTGCACTTTCAGTAAACACCGTTTATTTTCGTCACCTTATTGTCCACAAAGATAAACTGTATCTAAATTGCATATAAATTGTCGACAAAATTTATATTCAGAACGTTACGTTAGGCCACTCCGACATTTTCCATGAATTTCATTGCAAATTTATTTGTACTATGTGTCTCCAACCAATGAAAGGCTCTGCAATATTCAGAGTGGCCTTGCCCAATTACAAATAGTTAGCACACTGGTCTGTTATAATGAAGGTGATACCTTACCTTGCGAGCTCCTTCGACATATGGGCGTCGTATTTCGATGATAGACATACAACAGAAACATAATTGTTAAATTTTTATACATAAAAAAAGTTTGAACAAAAGTTTCAATTTGAATTCTACATAAAATCCTGCCATTTTCATGTTCATTTGTTCACTGTTTGGCATCTCTGTTATTTATTATTTGTCACGGTAAACATTATTTGCTCTCGACTTTTCCCTTGTAGCTATTCTGCTTTGATTGAGTATCAGATCGATGAATTACGTCTGCTATCTTTTTGTTCTTGATGGAAGAGACCTTTGAATACTTTTTAAATTGTTTATTTTTACCTGCCCATGTTGTATGCGGATGAATGAATACGGATAAATTGATTCCACGTAGGTGTGTCTCAAAATTATACTAATTTTATCTTCACATGTACATAGTTGCTTGCCAATATTATGTGTATTCTATCTGTCCATCCATCTGTCCATCCATCCATCCTTCTATCCATTTATGCATCCATCCATCCATCAATCTTTATATCCATCCATCCATCCATCCATCCTTCTATACATCCATCCATCCATCCATCCATCCTTCTATCCATCCATCCATCCATCCATCCATCCATCCATCCATCCATCCATCCATCCATCCATCCATCCATCTATCTATCTATCTATCTATCTATCTATCTATCTATCTATCCATCATCCATCCATTCATCCATCCATCCATCCATCCATCCTTCCATCCATCTATCTATCTATCTATCTATATATATATATTATACCTCTGCCTTTCTGTCTGTCTTGTCTTATCCTGCTTCACGTTCTCTATTTGTCTATATATTCTCCGATCATCGTCAAATACAGTGCGCACGGTAAAAATCAGTGCTATCCAGTTTGAACAATATGATGTAGGTGTGTGTGTGTCTAGTTATTTATGTGTGTTAACAGTCAAAATATTATAAACTACGCTTCAAACTATCCACACCCGTCTGCCTAGTGTATTTGTTTGTAAACATTTCATATATTTATTGCTTCCGCCCCCGGTTCCATCTCATACTAAAAAACCTAGCTGACTAGCACCTTTCCTTTAGTCTTTTCTGCCCCATGTCTTCTTCAACCTGTCACTTTTCACAATGTGTTCTACTTTTCCTGTACCATATCTTATTCAACTTGTCAATTTTCACAATGTGTTCCACTTTTCCGCTTACGATTCCCCTAACAAAAAAAGCACAATCGTCTTCTGGTTTAAGCAGCTCTTTTTTAGCTAACCCTTTTCTCGATATCTTCTGTCTGCCTTGCATCTCTCAATTGTGTTACTATAATTCTTCCATAAAACCAAGCCTTCGCTGAAACCACTTAAATTTTTGCTATCCTTACCATGAATCAATGCAGCTGTTGCATAATTGTTTTCTATAATGCATTATCAACGATGCTTGATAAATATATTTTAAAAACATGTTTTGTGATAAAATATCAGGTTTTCCTGTTTACTCGAGGGAGTATGAATAATACTAAAATAAGACGATGTATTTCAAGTAACATTTCCTAGACATGAAACATACTGTACTGTTTGGGTCCAGAACAAGAGGTTCAACGTTGCTTCTGAACCCATTTAAAAATTGCAGTTCAAAACAATAAAGTGACGTAACGAGTAGAGCAATCACAAAGGGTTTCCGTGTTGATCTGAGATCTGAAACGTTTCAAAAGAAAAAAACAATATACTGTTCTCGTTGGTTGTTCTTTTTTAGCATTTTTTCTCACACTCCAGCTAGATTTATTCTTGTGGTAAGATAATCATTCTTCTAGATTTCTCTTACAGTAGGATAATGACCATGCTAGATCTCTTACAGTAGGATAATGACCATGCTAGATCTCTTACAGTAGGATAATGACCATGCTAGATCTCTTACAGTAGGATAATGACCATGCTAGATCTCTTACAGTAGGATAATGACCATGCTAGATCTCTTACAGTAGGATAATGACCATGCTAGATCTCTTACAGTAGGATAATGACCATGCTAGATCTCTCTTACAGTAGGATAATGACCATGCTAGATCTCTCTTACAGTAGCACACTTATTCTGCTGGATCTCTCTTACAGTAGGACAATTATTCTGCTGGATCTCTCTTACAGTAGGACAATTATTCTGCTGGATCTCTCTTACAGTAGGACAATTATTCTGCCAGATCTCTCTTACAGTAGGACAATGACCATGCTAGATCTCTCTGAAAGTAGGACACTTATTCTGCTAGATCTCTCTTGTAGTAGGACATTGATTCTGTTAGATCTCTCTTGTGGTAGGATAACGGCCCTGTTAGATGCCCAGAAGAATGTAGTACTCAGAACGAAATGGCGTTCTGTCACCGTTTATATGCGCCATTTGCCTAATGTATCCGACTTCGCTAACTCTTTGTTCAATATATTTCTGTATATTGTCCTGCAATTGTTATTACTAGGTAGGTTAAACACGAATTGGTTTCCTCAACCATATAATCTTTTTCAATGACATGAACGCTTTCGCTTGCGAAGGAGGAACATCATCTATCATCAATATCTCATCATCATGCTCAACTACGTTATCTTTCAAAATCATAACCACAATACACTATCATTATTTATTATCATCTATCGTCGTCGTCATCATGGCCATCGACATCCATTATCGTAATCGTCATCGCAGTCCGTGATCACTCTCTTCCTCGTAATTCGAGGTCCATTTCGTCATCGTTTATAGGCCTTGTGCCCACAGTCGTAATTATTAGTATTGTATGTGGCCCGTGTCGTCCTAGTCGTCATTATTATTGTTATTCGTGGCATGTGTCCTCCCAGTCGCCATTTTCACTGTTGTTCGTGGTCCGTGTCATCCTAGTCGCCAATATTATTCTTGTGACTCTTTTCGTCATAGCTGTCTTTATTGTTATTGTTCTTGAGTCTAACGGAAATTTAACCAGTCCGTTCAACGGCACCAAAAGCCTAGCAACTCTCGTACATGAGATTTTCGTATTTGACTAACCACATCTCCAAAAAAAAAAGATGCGATTTTGTCACAACATTCAAACTGTGCACTAAAGTCACTGAGAACGGACCACTCGAGACAAGGATTAATACAACAACAACAAACATCCCGTACAGGTATTGAAGTATCCACAGTAACAACACACACATAACATACGTATTGTCGAACTCAGACTGGTTCAATTCCCGTTAGACTCAAGAATTTTCCATTTGTCCTCTGGTTTCCTTCTTGAATTTATTTGTTATTCTTCGTGGTCTGTATGGTCATTATTATTGTTGTCCGTGGTACGTGTCGTGCTAGTCGTTAGTATTGTTATTGTTATCCATGGTCTGTGTCATCATATTCGTCATTGTTATTGTTGTCCGTCGTCCGTGTCGTCATTATTATTGTTGTTCGTGGTCCATGTCATCGTCGTCCTTCTTTTCTTCCTGTTTCTCAACCTCACCGTCATCAATTACCGTCTCCGCATCGAAGGTTGGCTGCAGCGGTCCTTCAACATAGTGTCGTTTACATTAGTGGTTCACTATAACATACCAATGTATCTCAGGATGCCCCCTCCCCACCCCAACCTGTATGTCTACCTCCTGCTCGTAACCCCATTTAAGTAAGGTTTCCCACAACGTGTTATGTTCTTTTATTTACCCAAAATATTTCATTAGTATATACTTGTAATTCATTTAATAGTTGTTTGTTTTTCGTTCGCTCCATTGTAACCATCACGGATATCCGTACGATTTCCGCCGGGAGCGTGATTACGTTGTATACAAACAAACAAACAAACATTTAATAGTTCTTGTTGAAGTGTTATTAGACCCTCATCGTTTGTTTTCTTCGCTTTCCATGAAGTTCTCTTGATTCTTCTACATGTCAACAGCTTAAAGCCTTCAAAAGTGAGTTTCAGCCAGACACAACCATCGAACACACCAAAATACAACCCAATAAAAATAAAATTACAACCACACGATTTTGCAGGTACAAATCAGTTTCAACCCGAAATAAAACGCACCACACAACACCCATAAATAACACAGAATCGAACAGAACAACAACCAGATACCCAACCAGACATAATCATTCAACAAATGACACTACACCAAAGATAACCCTCCTGCAACAAAACACGACTCGCCATATTATACAAATACCCCACAATCTTACAGATATCCAACCATATATCACACTACTATACTAATATTACATATATAGGCGACAAAGACAAGTAGGAATAACAACAATCAACAAGCCCTACCAAACTCAGGATTCAGCAACCACAACACACTAATATGAAATAATAAATAACTGAGCAAATAGCAATCTTTAGCAAGCAACCGTAGAGAGTCAATTATGAATTCTCTAATATGATAGATAATATCAAAAAGTACAAGTATGGGCGAGCAAACCAAAGCGACCTATCCACCTTTCGGTAGTAACCACATATAACATAACTAGACACGAGCTGAGCATAGCTGGTAGAACAAACTGACGGTTGGCAATAACGACAAAGTATACTGGAACTATCATTTTCCTCTTCAGATCAGAAGTTCATACTCAAATTCCTGGTGTATCTCTCTCGTAGAGGACAATGGTCCTGCTAGATTTCTAACAGGATGTAGTCTAGAGAACGGAAATGAGTTGTGTCAGTGTGTTATTTGTACCAATGACCAGAGACATACGACTTCGGTACTATCATAAAATGGGAAAGAAGGGTGAAATAACAAATAGTGCTAGTGTACTTACACATACACACGTACGCAGCCATGTACACATATGTAGGTGCTTGCGTGCTTGTGTATGTATACATATAGGCAATGTGTGTGCGTGTGTGTATATATGGATATATATATATATATATATATATATATATATATATATATATATATATATATATATATATATATATATATATATATATATATATATCCATATATACACACACGCACACACATTACCTATATGTATATATATATATATAAAATTGCTACCTCGTTACTTTAAATCTTCGCTTTTCGCAGTAACAATTTTTAATATGTCACGTACAGAAATTAAATTTGTCATGGATATAAAACAGTTGAAAGGGACGGCACTGGAGCTAGCGAGAAATCAAATTATTGTCCAATCGTCGGACAAAAGCTTACCAATGTTACGATTGGTTAACCTTTTACATTTGATTGGTTGAAAAAGGTCAAACTAATGTGTAAACAAATGCATTAGTCTAAATAATATTTTAGGGTTCCGATCGACGCTTACTGTGTTTTAGCGGGTACAATATACCTTCTCCTTGCTATATGCTAATATTGTGTACATTTCTGTCTGTGAACGAATCGCATAATGCTGTTTATATCTGTTTTTCTGTTACATTGCTAAATTCAAATCCAAACCTCCTTACAAAATACACAAGCTATGTAGCTAATCCTCTGTACTCCCATGACATGTCGTATAGTTGTTATTCTGTGTTCCTGTGACAGATTGTAGAGTTAATCCTCTGTGCTCCTATGATCGCTGGTAGAGTTAATCCTTCGTGCTCGCATGACATGTCGTAGAGATAATACTCTTTGCTGCAATTACAGATCGTAGAGTTAATCATCTGTGCTCATATGACAGGCCGTAGAGTTAATCCTGGTAATATTGCTCCCATGACCGGTTGTAGCGTTCATATTGCTCCCATTACTAGTCATAGAGTTAATATTTCTCCAATTTTTGGTCGTAGTGTTAATATTGCTCACATTACCAGTCGTGGAGTTAGTATTGCTCCAATTACAGATGACAAAGTTAACATTGTTCCTGTTACCGGTCGAAGAGTTAATACTTCTCGCATGATCGGATATAGAGTTAATTGTGCTCAATGACCGGTCGTAGAGTTAATATTGTGTGCTCCCATTTGCGATCGTAGAGTTGATACTGCGTGGCTCCTTGTGGTACCCTCCAACAAATAGGTGAGATACTATACAGTCATTCGTCTTCTTCTTCTGCGATCGTTCTCAAGCTCCTATTGATTAGCAGGATTTATTCCTGAATGTTTTTGTTATGTGTTTTCTCAAACTCCTGTAGATTAGCATAATGTATTCCTGAGAAATGAATATATTTGTTATTTGTTTTCTCAAACTCCTGTAAATTAGCATAATGTATTCCTGAGAACTGAATGTGTTTGTTATGGTTTATACAATGCGATGTCTGCCATTTTCGGCCTGACACATCCGACTTTAGCATCGTTGTGTTTCACTTTAAGTTTATATGGCATGGAACACGCAACTCTACACAAAAACCTCCTTAGTAGCATATTGCGACATGCATATAAGGTAAACATATTTATAGTGTTTACTCCCTTTAGGGCCCCCTCAACACACGGCGATGCAGTTTTTCAAACTTAATAATGATACATATTTCTTTACCGACGAAAATGTTCACAAGTTATCACAACAGACCTCATAATAACAAAACATATCACATAACATGTCACAGTATTTGTACCATATTGTCGTCTCTGGCGTAGGTCCTGTGTAATTTGCAAAATCGTACAGAATTGCAACATACCGCCAGCTGTAAAGTATGTTCTGCTACGCTAGCATCGCGTGGGGCGTGAACTATGACCACGAGCCAGTTGTTCTGGCTACTTCCCAATAATGGGGGAAGAGAGGTTCTTTCTATCTTCTTTTTTTATTAAAAAAAAAGATAAAAGCGAGTCCAATATAAAATAATTGATCTTCCGCTCAAGCTCTATCGTTGGACAAAATGCGCATTGTTAAATACTGAGAAGTGTAACATTTTAAAGAAAAACGTATGCTTATATAAAAAAAGCTATTAATTCGTTATGGAAAAAACATCTATAAATGTGAATTATTGTGAGGGTTTGATATCTTCAATTCTATATGTACTGGATCTATGAGTGTGTTTCTATGGAACATCTGTTTTTTCTGTTTTAGTAAACATCTAAATAAATTGTTTAACGAGATACAATACGTTTATTCAAGTAGTAATTGAACACAATTCACACTTAATGTAACAAAGTTAGAATGATAGTTCTGTGTGATAAAAATATTCGTGCATGTAGTATGATTTATTCCAGCATTAGTTGTTCAATAGTGAGGTATACTTTAAGTGTTAATTCAAAGATGAAACAAGGACAGGTCCAATAACCCTGTATAGGATATGAGTTTTCACAAAAATTTGATTTGCACAATATGCACAATCTTAAGTACCAAATGTGTGATTGCCTGAAAGTCAATCGTCATTCAATCCCGCGAAACTTAACATCCTAAATCAGAGAAATGACAATAGATATATAAAGAGATAGATACCCTAATTATTTATCTCACTATTCTACTTTGCTCTTAACGATCAAGATAATTAATCATTAACAAATTAATCGATATACGCGTAATTTTGTATCTATTGTCAACCCTCTGTTTCTTTAATCTTTTCGACCAAAAAATTACTAGTAGTGGATTTAAATTTACTTCTAAAATTTTGGTGAGATATTTTAACAGCTGAAATACATCTGAAGAAAAGGTCTGTAACTATCCTTTATTTTTTATCTTCTAGCCGGTACGTTTTTTTTTTTTTTACTTACCCTGTTCTCGTCGATGTATCTGCCGTTGCAATAGTAGGACGCAAAGGAAAAGTATGATTGACATTCTTGAGCGAAACTGGGTCCGGGCATGTCGAAAATATTCCACGTTAATGAAATATAAAGAAATTCTTTAGTATTCGAAATGGTGCCAATTATTAACTGATCCACCCACATCTTTCTTCTATTCTATATCTGACCGTTATTTCGACCTTCAATCATGTAATCAAACAACAAATCTCACAAACGTTTTCCTAGTGTAAATATGTCAATATTCTACACTAATGAAATGTGGAGACATTCTACAAGTGATAAAACTCTATGTATATGATACGATGCTGCTAGAGCAGACCTGGTTCAATTCCCTTCAGCTGTAAGAATTATTATCACTTATTCTCATGCTTCCTACTTGAATTTACTTGTATAAGATATTATTTTAAGCAACATTGTTCTGTCTCTATGTTATTTATGTTTACAAGAAGGCCTTTAGGTCCTTGTGTACGAATATGCATGTTCTGTTTTTGTGTTCCTGAGGATACTTTAATTCTTGTACGGGATGTTCGTTAATGTTGTAATAGTCCTTGTTTCGATTGGGCTGTTATCAGTGACTTGAGTACACAGGTTGAAAGTCTTGACGAGATCACATCTTTTTTGAGGATGTGGGTTGGTCAAGTACGGACAAACTGTTTACTTGTGTTGCAAAGCGATTCGGTGCTGCTAGAACAGACCTGGTTCAATTCCCGTCAGATTTAAGAATTATTATGTATATGATAGTATCAAGGTCGTCGGTTTTCTAGGAACCCTAGATTCAAAAGATATATATTGCACTCAAAATCTCGTTACCCACCAGTAAATATGTTTCGAAACTTATAGAAGGGTTGCAGATAGTTATCTGGAACATCTTTCCTTCTCTGATATTTTACGGGTTCTCTGTGTACATCACCTTGTCAGCGTATTATTTTTTCATTCTTGCTCTTCTTCTTGAATTCCAAGTCGCCCGTGTGTTGCCGGAGCCCGAAAGGGGAGCAAAGAAAAGCAACACTGTTTACCTTCTACGCATGTCGTAAAAGGCGACTAAGGAGGTTATGGGATGAAATTGGCTGTCCTATCCCATATAAGGTCAGTGACCCAAAGCCATGCTGAAGTCGGATGTGTCAGGCCGAAAGGCGCAGATATTTCAGTAATGCTGTAAACAGTGACACAACGCATTCCGTTCTCCGGACTACATCCTGCCAATCTGCAGGAGTTTGAGAACGAATGCAGAAGAAGAAGAAGATTAGTTGCTATTTACGTCGAAAATATTAAACCGAGTGAATGCGGAAAATTGTTATAAGTAGCTATGAAGGGGGGGGTGGGGTATTACATCATTTATGTCTTGCATAGTGGGCGGTGGCCCAGAAATAAGATTGGGGGACCTTATTTAGAGAAATAACGTAAATAGGAGACATGAGTAAGAGAACTAACTGGAGCCTACATCACTGTGTAAGATACTTAACAAAAATATTCACGGAAGCTATACGAGGGGATTAAACAAAGCTTTTGATGTGTTCGTTTATTTTTATTATGGAGTGCGTAATTATAATAAAATTTGTTTTTGTTGCTTCAGAACTGCAGTGATTTTATTTTTCCAACTTAGTTTGCCCTGCTGTAGATATCTCAAATCTTAATTAAATACGAGTGTACAATCGGAATTCTATAGTTTATTGTTACATTGTTCATTAGAGAAACGCAAACAGCTTAAAAATTGTGAACACATAATAAAATGTATTTATGGGCACTAAGTCTCCGAGTTAATACTTTATAGTTATAATATCTCCATGCATGAAAAATACGATGTTATTGTGCAGTGAAGGAAACTCATTATTTACAAGGTTGGAATAGATTAGTAGTTCTCACGCTGTTTTTGAATGTGGACACATGCCTGGAAATTTGCTTTCTCGTGGTCCCTATGAGGTATTCAAAAGGTCATTGATGTTCTTTAGATCGCCTTAGTGCTTCACGACGATTAATAATAAATATATATATATATATATATATATATATATATATATATATATATATATATATATATATATATATATATATATATATATATATATATATATATATATATAGAGAGAGAGAGAGAGAGAGAGAGATAAAGTTGTTAGTTTCTGTTGAGACCTATTCAACTTGTAAGACGCCACAATTGTAGACAGAACATTTCCTGGGCACTATGGCTAGAATACCAAAAATGTAGCATAATGAAAGCCGTTCTTTTTTTATTCCGGTATAACTCATCCATATATTATCTAGTCCCTTGGAGATAGTTAAACAATACACGCATTTTATAGGTTTGCTTTCAAATATAATATCCATTTTTTGTGTGATGGGAAGGAATCATAAGTGATAGTCTACTACATTTATTGTCAAACCATGAATCGTAGAACCAACACGAAGAACGTGTGTTGTATTGTCAAGTATTGCCTTTCAACATTGATGCAAGAACCAGAATTCCAGAGAATAACTCACAAGAGAAGCTGGAGCACAATATCTGTATTATTAGTTATTGCTCTTTACATGTTTTTTCGGTTCTGGTTTAGATCAGTATATGAGTAAGAGAGGTAAAAAAAGTATAGTTAGCATTAGTGTGTGTCGAAGACAGTATATGGGTGATAGTAATCGAGAAGCATAGTTGACATTAGTGTGTGTAGAAAACAGTATATGGGTGATAGTATTCGAGAAGGATAGTTGCCATTAGTGTGTGTAGAAAACAGTATATGGGTGACAGTAATCGAGAAGTTTAGTTGACATGACTGCATGTACATATTTGTATGTAAGAGAGGTAGAAACGTATAGTTGACAATTGTGCTTGCACAAAGCAGTATACTAGAGAGATCCATGGCTGTTCTTGTTAACCACAAAACTGCAGAAACTTGCATAAGCTGGGCAGATAGTTAATTAGTGCTTCTCTTTTGGAGAGTTGTGCCCCTTTCAACTAGCAGAAAACTCCAATTAGAATATATCACAACACACTACCATACAATATTAGAGGTAACAAAGACCCCAAGGATTATCTTATACCCAAAGATATTAATCAATAATGGCTTAGGTAGGTGGGTAGTTAATGAGTTTGCCTTTCCCTGTGGTGAGACATGCCCCTTTCAACCAGCAGACACCACATGGCTTAAGCTCATTACAGTTAAGCATCAAACTATCCCAGATATAATTGGTTGCATATGTTGTTATTTTGATTTTTATATTTTTTTAAAAATATGTCCTGAAATTGATCATCTGTTTTCTGTCGCAGACTTTCAGGTCTGATAACATTTATTTAAATAGAACAGGATAACCTTCAATCTTGTAATATCTTTCGCTCAAAATGCTAATTCTTCAATTACATTTTATGCTGCACGTCCGTTACAATTGCCTCCCGTTAGTTCATCCACTCATCTGTTACTATATATTCAGAGGTTGTTGTGACACAATTACCTGAATTTCAGTCTCTCATTTACTTTATTTGTAGGCGTCCGTTCTGATATAACCAGGGAGGAATAGTCCGTGGTTGAAAAAATCGTGCCTCATCAAAGAAGACAGTTTTATTTTCTTATCCTCAAATCCCCTCATTCTGTTTCTCTGTGAGATTCTGTTTCTCTCATTCACATTCCGTGTCTTTCATTCAATAATTCACATTTCATTTCTCTCATTCCCTGCATTTTAACAAGTTTCAATAAATATCTGACACAAACCGTGACAGAACAGTGACTTGGTGACTCAATGAACAGTAAAAAACAAACAAACACTGTCAAATACTGCATGTTTCCGTTAAGAAGTTGCATGGACGGATTATGTAGCTGTGTGATAGAGGCCGCATGCTCTTGCTGTCGCCACGCCATGTACAGGGTCAGTTTTTTAAATTTTACCTCCGACAGAAAAAAAACCAAGTCCTTACCGGGGAATGAACTCTGGATCTCACGAGTGTGAGACCCGCGTTCTAACCGCACGGCCATGCGCCACTCAATGAATATGCTTCACAAAGTTAAAGATGGAGTCGTCTGCTTTCAATTGGGGGTTGTTGTGACGCAATATCTGACCAGAGAGATTTCCTCTATATTCGTTCCTGAACATGCGGGTGTTGGAGGTAATGAGCGAACCGAAACACCGGTGAGCACCATCACAGTGTCACGAGGTACATCAATGGATTCATATGCTGAGGTGAAGCGCTGAGGGACTGTGTTCGCTCCGAACATTTTCAAAAGTGTGAAGCGTGGTTGCTTCCAATATTGCGTGCGAATGGTGTAGGAATCGGAACAGCTCGTAAACAGAAGCACAATAGATATATGAAAAGACTAATAAATCACCATCGAACTGGAATTATTTACCGCTAAACTTATGATTTTTTTTACACATGGATCGGAACACATATTAACGTGTCCAGTGTGTGTGTGATAGAAAATTAATTATAATTTTCAGCATTTCAATATTTTAACCCCTCGTATTTAGAGGAGTTAATGTTAACCTTCCTCATTTGAGGAAAATGTAAGAGACATTAAAGAAACTGGTGGTAGCCGCCTCCCCCACACCAAATCTCCTACGATGTACGCCGCATACATATATCTCAGGGTTGGGCGACCTTTTATGATCTGAAGGTAGGAAGAAGCATTTGTGATATGGGCTTGAAAATATTGTTTACTTTAGTACCCTTGAACTGTAGGTAGTGTTTTCTTTGGTCGGAGGTACTTTTAGATCAGTATTGTTATCGAGACAAAATGGTTTTGTAGGGCGAATGGATTTAACTTAAGTACCTTATTTTACATACCCCTGATTATAGACTAATAATGATATATGTTAATCCATATGTTAGTAGAGAAATTATATAGCACTGCAGAACTCTATGTCTCACCTGTAATATGACCTTGTCATCAGAGGTGAGAAAGAGAGTTCTGCAGTGATATATAACTCCTAAATTAACATATGGATGCGAGTCTTGTTAAATAAACAAACTGTAAAGTGGGAATTTAGAGGAAATAGAGATGTGGTTCTATAGAAGAATTCTGAGAATATCATGGACTGCCAAACAAACAAACGTGGAAGTGTTGAAAAATTCAAACGCGAAACGGATCTTAATCAATAATATAAGAAAAAGACAATTCATTTTTTGGCCACTTCATGAGACATGGAGGTTTGGAGAACATAGTCACAACAGGCAAGATTGATGGCAACAGAGATAGAGAGCGACAACGTGAGAAAATATTGGACAATTTGATAACCTGGAACGGCAGGGAAACAACAACAATCTTGATACATAATACTGGAGAAAGAGAGTTGCGGAGAGCCATGATCGCCTGCGGCAGCCGGCATGGTACCTGATGATGATGATGTATTATATTATGGAAGCATATTCTATATAGGACATTGCTCCTAATGGACTGTTGAAAATTCAGGTAAAACGTAATACATGAATCTCATAACC
>CM067305.1:38983605-39092390 GCA_034231615.1 Meghimatium bilineatum | reverse complement strand
GAACGGCGATCAAACTCCGAGCTAATTTGACCAAAGTTAAGATTTGTGAGGCTTAATCATTATTTATTCAATATCTCAGATTTGTTACCTAACAGATACTGGAACTGGAACTGAACAGTTTATATACTTTTTAGAACACACAATTCCCCGCAACCCCTTAAATAGTAGAGTAGTAGTATCTACATCCCGTATGCTTAGAAAAGGGTTCGGGAACCTTTTTGTCTGAAAGAGCCATAGACACCACATATTTTGAAAAGTTATTCTGTGAGAGCCATATATTATGTTTTAAAACTGCTTACAATGAATGCAGGGGTTGCTATTTTTCTGCCTTTTAGGTCAGCGGAGTTTATCTCCATTACCACTTCTGATGTTGAGCTGCAGTACACTTTAGCTCATTTGTAGAATGAAATATTGATATGCAATTAATATGTAGATCAAAGGAGGTCTAAAGAAACATTTTTTTTAATAATCGAACATTTGTCTGTGCAGCCATCAATAGAGACACACCTGGCTCGCGAGCCATAGGTTCCCGACCCCTGGCTTAGGAAATATCATTTTCTAGTTTAACCCCCACGCGCAGTTTCGTCTAAACGTCACTTATCATAATTGATCCGACTGCACATTTCATTGACTGGTAACATATAACAAAAGCAAACATGATGGTTAATCATTTGTATCAGCCATAATCGGGTGATGCTACTTGGGATCAACGCACAGGACAATACGGGAAATGGACTTGCTTAGATAGCCAGCCTTACTAGTTTATTGATAGCAAAGGACAGACATATTATCGATCACATGTATATGGAAGAACTCACAGAAATTACACAAACACAAGAACTTTTCAGTTATTTCTGTTATCTGTAGTCGGCGATCTGCGTCGAGACTAAGTCCTAGATTAAATGTGATGTCATCGCTTCAATAGCTTTCGCTTAGGGAGAATTATCTGAGACAAGTCAATAGAAGCGACTTTTTTTTTAAATTTTTTATAAGGGCGGTGGGGGATGTTCACCTTAAACAAAGCTTAACTTAATGATGATACACATTGGGAGTAGGTTATGTCTAATAAACGAAAAAATGCAAATATGCGTAACTTCCAGATGGTCCTCTTTTGTGGTTCACCCAATAGAAAGAATAATTTCTTTCTGCAAATGAAATTGGTCATTGTGAAGATCGAACTTGTGATAATAAAATATTATAATAGCTCGTTTTTATACTAGAACACAACATGTTTTGTTTGTTTTTCGTTCGCTCCATTGTAACCATCACGGATTAGAACACACATAAAACCTATAGTATTTAAAGTACTTGTAAAAATGAGTACAGCATCCCGAAAATATTTAAAGAGAAACCATTCAAAAAGGAGTGGAATGGGCAGAGAAAGGCCAACATTCATTTTTTTAAATGGATAGTCGTAGTCGATAACAGTTGCCATGTTGTTCCGACATGCCGACGTTTGTGTTGCTGTGAACTAGTTACGGGCACGGCGTGGGTGGGCGAAACAACAAAGAAACCTGTCGCAAGGGACAGAGTTGTGCCCTGATGTTGACGTCAATTTCAGCAACTTTAGACTCGAAACACCCATAGAGTTGAATGGCTGCGGGGAACAGAGGGCGGATCACTTATGGGAATGCCCCACGTGCCATGAGGCCAGTTTCTAATCAACAATCAAGAACCATTTTTTAAAATGATGATCAGTCCGGTTAACACTGACATTGGTTTATGAAGAGTAGGCATAGTTCCAGGAAAACTTGTCCGAGGCAGGCTAAGAAGATGAAAAGCACAAAAAGTTCAAAACTCATATGATATAAAATTGTCTGCTTGCTTTTAGAATGGTTAGGCCAGCACCTTTTCACAAACACAACTCGGTCGAACTTGCTTGTTGTTCGAAAGCCGCTAATGTAGATTGTACAGAAGATAGATTGGATGTATTTGTGACGCATACAATCTGATAATAAACTGAATAATCTTAGAATTCAATAATTATAACCACGCACGGTTCCAGTTTGGATAGAGCTTATAAACAATCCAAAAAAAGGGTGACAGAGCTTTAAGTATTACCCCCTAAGTTTATTCATACAATTCAATAAAATATTAGAATATTATTATTTGATGATGATGATGCTGTTCCTCCTTCGCAAGCGAAGATGAGCATGGCATGACAAACAATAAATGCGATGTAGAAAATAAATTAAAAAAATAAATAATTAACATTGGTAATTATCTAATTTGGTTTATTTAAAAAAAAAACCAAATTATTTTTTTGAATGAGGGGGTACAAAAGGATTTTAAATTTCTGTCGTGTAATCTCAGGCTTAACAGGTAACAAGATTCTAAAGGCGCCTCATTAGTGTGAATCCTGGAAAACAGATTGCCCCGTTAGTGCAAAGCAACCCGGGAGAAACGTTTTATGAATTGTGCCCGGGCAAGTATAGAAGAGACAGAATGATAATTGAGGTGCACAAAGAGAAGTAACCTAACTGAAGAGCACCTCTTAATCCCCAAAGCCCATACACTGTAGCAGCCGAGCAAAGGCAACAGCTGGATTGAACTGTCGAGTTGTCATTTTTCGAAAATGAGAATACTTGGCTATTGTTCGAAGAAGACTCGTCTATTTAGTACATGCTAGATGACCCAAAGCGAAAGCAATGTTCATGTTCGAGAAAATGCTTTCAGTGTCTTCCTGTAGCAGGGCTATATGCAAATAGATAATATGTATTTACTGCGCAAAACTGAAATCCAACAGGGTAGATCCAGGAATAGTCTCTACTACTCGTACTAATGTGACCGTCGATGTCATTACTGTTCGCTTTCTGTTATATGTTTTCATTTTGATTCTATTGTTTGTCTTGATAAAGGCCTTTTTGGTCAAAACGTCGATTTGTGTGTGTCATTATGTGTATTATTCAGTAGTAGCAAAACTTTTATTACCCTATTCCTGGATCTATCTGTATGCAAATAGGCAGGGAAACCATATCGTTCTGTTTCAAGAGAAGAATTGTGTGTATAAGTTTAAATTCTGTGGAGGTGGTTAACCATGTCAGTGGAACGACAACGTTCCGCTAAAAGGACATCCAAATATAGTTATCTCTACTGTAGAACGCTTCCACCGCCGAAGACGGATGTGTCGGGTCACTGGGCGTAAACAGAACGGCGACACAACGCATTTCCATTCTCTTAACTACATCCGGCTGGAAATCTAGTAGGACAATGGTCCTGCTACAAGGGAGATCGAGCTGGAGTTTTAGAATGAATGCTGAAGAAGAAGAACGCTTCCTATTGTAGTACTAGGTTCGAATATGAGAAAAGTTTAGTGATCAAAGACTCACAGGGAAATGAACAGCCTAATTACGCAAACAATTTCATTGGCAACGGTACACTTCCGTAAACGATAGACGTAATTCAAGTCTAAATCCTTGATTGTCGCCTCCTCGTAGACTATTACCCCATGGACATGTTTAAGTATGTAAAATCAAAGGGAACATTTGGTGATAAACCGTTAGGGAGTAGAATCGATACATACTCATCGTCTGGCGATAGATAGGAAGGATGTCACAGATTAGAGAATATTATCTGAATTAAAAGCATGCCGAAATCAGAATGAATCGGATATGGTGCTAAGCCTACATGACAGAAATATAAAATGGTAGTCCAAAGTACTTCACCCTCCATACGAAAAAATCAAAAAAAAAATTCTTGATGGTTATCAAAGAGCGAACACAGAAGAAGAAGTATTAGTATTTGATGTATATTATATTATTTCATCCCAACTGTTCTGAGTTCTAATGTAAGAGTGTGTTTCTTTGAAAGCTTCCGTGCCTAGTACGAACAATCAATTTTAATGAATTCATTTTATTGTTAGTGCGAGAAATAAAACTGTGCATGATATTGTATCTCTGTTTCACTCTCTCTCTCTCTCTCTCTCTCTCTCATCTCTATCTCTCTCTTCTCTCTCTCTCTCTCTCTGGTTTGTGTCTGTTCTAGAGATTTTGATAATAATTTTATATATTACAATCAGTGTTTCTCAAACTGACTTTCCTCAGTAAGAAGACCTCAATACAGAATTAATTACGACTTCATTCGTTACTTTTCTGATTATTTTAGTCATTTTCTTTGGTTGCTATTTATATACTTGGAGTCACATGCCAAAAAAACAACAACAACAACAACAACAAAATAATCACAGCCGACCAACGAAATCACGGAAATAATCAAAATGGACCTTCTATCTATCTATCTATTCCCCTAAACCCTTTAATGCCTTTCAGCGTCAAAGGTAGAATAGTTCTCTGGAGATGGCCTTCGTATGTGCTTAGTATATTGTGGAATTTGTCACCTCTTTTATTTCGGTGGTCCATTGGTTTCGTGGTTGGCCGCTAGGTCTGTCTTCACTGTATCTGTGTAGCATAGCTTGCTGTGGTATACTGTCTGGTGGTAGTCTACTGATGTGTGCAAACCATTTGATCTGATAGCTCTTAATATACTCCAAGATTGGGGCGGTTGCCAGTTCTTTGTCTAATGTCCTCATTTCTCACTTTGTCTCTTATCGATATTCCTAGGATTCTGCGTAAGCATGCCATTTCAGCTGTCACTAGTTTACGTTTTTTCTTGTGCTGTCGTTGTCCATGTTTGGTTTGGTCGCACAGATTTGGCATAATAATCGTTTGAATAGTGTTATTTTGGTTTATAGAACTAATTTTTTTTGTTTCTGACGATTGGTGTCATGTGGTGTAGGGTTTGGTATGCTTTACTACATATATTGTTTATTTCTTTACTGATCTTGCCGTCTGTTGTTATATTGCTTCCTAGATATGTGAATTCTGTCACTTGTTTTGATTTGTTGTTTCCAATATATATTATTGGTATTTCTTTCTGTTCCTCCCATCTTCATTATTTCGGTCTTTTCTATGTTTATCTTCATATTAAAGGTTTGGCAATGTTCGATGTAATCTGTCTATTTGTTTTTATAGTTGCTCTTCGGATGATGCTACTAGTGCTTGGTTGTCTACAAATAGCAATTCGTTTAAGTTATACTTCAGATTGTTTGGGCCTTATAGGAAATGTTTACATTTTCTGTGCACATGTCTCCTATCATCATCATCAGGTGTCATGCCGGGTGGCGTAGGCGGTCATGGCTCTCCATAGCTCTCTTTCCACAGTATTATGTATCAAAGTCGTTGTTTCCTTGCCGTGCCAGGTTGTCAAACAAGTCTAATATTTTCTCACGTTGTCGCCCTCTGTCTCTGGGGCCTTCAATATTGCATGTTGTGATTATGTTCTCTAAACCTGCCTGTCTCATGAAGTGGCCAAAAGAAGAAGATTGCCTTTTTCTTATATTATTGATTAAGGTCAGTTTCGCATTTGACTCTTTCAACAGCTCTACATTAGTTTTTCTGGCAGTCCATGGTATTCTCAGCAATCTTCTGTAGAACCATATCTCTGTTGCCTCCAATCTCCCACTTTCCAGTTTACATGTTTCCTATACTGTAGAATTTTTAGGATTCCGTTTGAACCCTAGAAACCTTCCATTCCGCTAAAGGAAGTGAAAAAGTTCACCACAAATGGTGATGGAAAGACTAATTATATTTTAAGTTATTTGTTTGCGTTAATTGTGACTTCGTAATTTTATTACACACTTACGACATACTGAACATGGTTTTTTTTGTGTGGACAATATAATGAAGTTTTAAAGTTGTTCAATAAATTTGGTATAATAAGACATAAATATGTACTTATATGTGCTATACGTGAGATATATATTCATGTAGGCATTACGTGATACAGGAATATTGTTTCAAGCGTTATACTAGAGACAAACCATTGACAAAACGATGTATTAGGACGTAACCACATACTGAATAAGCCCTACCAGCAAAATCAAAACAAGATTTCAGACTTGACGATTTAGATTATTCCCGCGCGTTTAGTTATTCACTATTGAAATAATTTGTGTAGCCCGGGAGACGCCTGCCAACGTTTCCCAACAAAATGTATGGAAATATCGAAAATATGGGCGTAAACATGCTTATTGTCATTCTGCTGTTAGGACATGTTTGACGAATGGTCACGTATTAGAGGCTACCTATAAATGACGCCAAAATTATTTTATAATTTATGATAGCTCCCACCTTCCCCAACAATTATTAAAATGTTTCGAATTCAAAAATTTTAATTTGTTTATAACAGCGTATTGTTGCCGTCAATTTTTGTCAAAATTCCTCACCCTTATCAACAACTGTTAAATTTCCTCACCCTTGTCAACACCTGTTAACTTTTTCTCACCCGTGTCAGCAACTGTCAACCTTCCTCACCATTGTCAACACCTGTTAACTTTTCTCACCCGTGTCAGCAACTGTCAACCTTCCTCACCATTGTCAACACCTCGTTAACATTTCTCACCCGTGTCAGCAACTGTCAACCTTCCTCACCATTGGTCAACAACTTTCAACCTTCCTTACCATTGTCAACACCTGTCAACTTTTCTCCCCCTTGTCAGCAACTGTCAACCTTCCTCACCATTGTCAACACCTTGTCAACGTTTCTCACCCCTTGTCAGCAACTGTGAACCTTCCACACCATTGTCAACACCTCTGTCAACTTTTATTCCCCCCTTGTCAGAAACTGTCAACCTTCCTCACCATTATCAACACCTGGTCAACTTTTCTCCCCCTTGTCAGCAACTGTCAACCTTCCTCACCATTGTCAACACCTGTCAACACCTCTGTCGTCATATTCTCCTCTCCTCCTTGTCAACACCTGTTGTCATATTCTCTCTCCTACTTGGCAACACCTGTTGTCATATTCTCCCCACTCTGTGTCAACAACTGTCAAACGTTTTCAAATCTCCTGACCCTTAGTAGTGAAGTAATTTATTGCCATGCACTTGCACAAATACATAATTCTATGTACTCTAGAATCACACAAAGCATCTATTGTTCTCGCTTGTGAAATGTTACACAATTATAAAGACATATAATTTTTTTTTATTTCTGCCACTTGCATCTAATAAGATTATAGTGTCATTATTTCTGTGAGACTTTTGTGTCTTTTACTTTCGAATACTGATTAATATATTCCTCCCATCTAATTGCATTATTAAATGCAGTTACTTCACAATTATTTCTGCTACAGCATCCTTCTTTGTCAAGCTAATCCTCAATTACGCATTTCTTTGATTCCGTCTCATGTTTCATTTTCGCAATTTCTTTGCTTATGTATAACGCGTTAGCCTAACCATTTCTTAACTTTTCTTGTGTATTTCTTATTGATGTATATATTTTGTAGTGAAACATTTTTTATTAAAACAAAGTTATTGTTCAAAAAATTATTATAACCCAGTATTGTGTTGTAGCTTTCTGAGTGTATGTGGTGCTAGTTTTTAATGAAATAAAAAAGACCGGTTTGTTGCGAAATATGCTCGTTTCAACCGCGGACTAATGTTAGTATAATTATGTGGTGATATTTCTCTATGCTGATACTTTTATATATCTCAATTTATTTTTTCCTCTGCGCTTGTTCTCAAATCTGTGCATATTAGTATGGTATAGTCCAGGGAACGGAATGCACTGTGTCGTGGTTTACAGAGTGACTGCGATATCTGCAGACTTTGGTCTGACACATTCCCATTCAGTTTTGATTCGTATCGCTTTGACCATGTATATGATGGAGTCGTCTATGTGGCAACTGGGTCCTAGTCTTCTAGATCAGTGTGCAAAGAATAGGGACACTGCCTCTTTTCTATGCATGTCGATAGAGACGGTTAAGAAAAGTTGGGGATAGGCTGACAATCTATCCTATGGGCAATTTTTGATAGAAGATAAACATAAGAATTTAAGACGATATGTGATAATGTTGTTTTTTAACAAGTGTTGCAGTATGTCGAAAAGATGCAGGAAAGCAAACCTTTGCCCAAGTCTTCTAAGTGGTGGGTAATGCTAGATGTACCATTAATATGCAAATGGGTAAGGTCAACAAATCTGACTGAAGAATGGTAACATGTTTTTAAAACTAAGTGCGTGCTGTGCTCCTGGATGACGAGATAACCCTGGATACGGCAGTACTTGAATACCTCTTTCGGGGACTAAACTCACTTCTATAAGTTATACTTACAAAACCATGTCTTCGAAACAATCCTTTATGAACCAGTGTCGTGTTTGTTATACAACTAAGAAACTATGCTTTGTCCGAAAGTCTATGGACTGTCAAGAGCTACCTGCCTACAGCTAAAGGGATTATTACATCATCATCATCACGAGATGGAACAACCACCTTCACCAACAAAAAGCTCCATAGTCACCTCTTACGACATACATGCCAGATAATATTGTTAATATTTTGGCTCTTCTTTCGTGTCTCCCAACACACAGGTTGCATTAGAATTGGGTGTCTGTTCTTTATTTTCTTTTTCATATGTCGATACTTGTATAAATGTGTGGGAATAGAGAACAGACATTGTTCCGGTTTAGTATGCGCAGCAGACTAAGTGCTTCGAAAAAAATTCTAGTAAATGTTTCATAAAACACACTAAATCGACATGTAGACCAAAATACCTTTCTCAAGAAAAAATACAATATTCATAAAAGAAGAATACTAACATAGAAATATTGATTGGACTACACATTTTAAAAGAACAAAAGCCAAACAGAAGCATATGTTATGTGTGAATTCGCATTTTCTCAATTTGTATTTTAGACCAACAGAAAGAACGTTTTAATGAAGGCTCAAAAGGTGCAGCTGATTGGCTTCTATGTTCCTTGTCTTACCCATTCTGTACTCTGCACCTCACGGTCTATCGGTGCGAATCCCCGAATTTCACATACAGAAAATGTAATGTGATCTCCCCCTTTATCATCCAACATCACAGGTTCTACCTACACTCGCTATATCTTATTGTCATGATGTCTCTGTGCAGACATATTCTCAGTTTTTTATGATGTTCTACCTACGCTCACTATAACGTCTTATCATGATGTCTCTCTGCAGATATGTGCTCCATCCTTATGTATTTTATTTTCTTAGCAATTGTATTTTATATTTCGCGCGCACACGCACGCAAGTACGCACACACGCAAACACACCAAGCATATATATAAGTATTAAAAAACATTCTTTCTAAGCGCATCACTGCGAACTCATAAACACCAAATTCAGCGGAATTGTATTTCCTTACGCCATGTTTATCATCGTTTGCGATGGGGGAGACATCATCATCATCATAAATACATCATTATATTATTCTTCAGTTGTAAGAATGGGTAATAACAGGCTCTTTAAAAGTGTATTTTCAAGTATGCTTTCTCAACTATGTCCAGATAATTGTTTCTTTTGATGAATATTATTTGCTCGTAATATTTTCTAAGTCCCAACAACGTTGTACTGGCCACTTCTTTCGTATGCCAGACAAGAGTCCTTCCCAAGAGATTATTCTATGGAGAGTTGTGCGATGGTAAACGTTCAAGCTGAGGGCAGAAACAGCGCTTCAAAAATCACCTAAAGTTCTCTCTCCAGCACGGCAGCATCTATCCTAGATCCCGGGATACTGAAACTCCTGAGTTTGGCACACCCAGATCACTGCTGGCATCACTAAATTTGAAAAAAGAGAGAGAATACTGCAGGCAATTTACAATCAATGGAAGGACAAATCCGAATACTCTCCTACTTGGAACCCCTCTGCACTCCTGCATATATACTGCAATAGAACTTTCCTGACACGAATCGGATTCATCTACGCATCTACGAAATTACAAACCCAAATCAAATTAGACAATCACAAATATTTTATTTTTACTTGTTCACCACATTGTTGTTGTTTTTCATTCTATACTCATCTTCGCTTGAGAAGTAGGAACATCACCATCATCATCACCAAAATTGTGTTAATTGCACCTCATTGGCTCACTCTGTGACCCCTGACATCTGAGGCCCAGCACATTCATTTTCGTCATGTCTTTTATTCGGATAGTGTGGCTTCTCTAGCCTGTGACAGGCTGCCTATCTGTCGACAGTCGGCGGGGTATGTATTGACCCCCGAGATGGTTGTCGTTCATTTCTTTCTCAGCACAAGATTTTCCACAGCCAGTGAACGTGTCTCGTGTAATTGGACGTTTTATTCCTGTACCCATCGGGGTTACTAAACCTTTTCTCATCCACGAGCCCGGCTCTGGTATAGGAAGAATTGACCCGGTCTCTTTAGCCTTGCTAGCCGAGGTGTTGTTCACCGACATCGTGAACCCCCTCGTCTAAGTCTGAGTCTCACCACGCGTTTGGGAGCAAAATCTGGTACTCAAACTCAAGAACCTTGTCCCATTTATGCCTGAGCCCATCGGTTACTGAACCTTTTCTCTCCGCGAGCAATAAGGAAAAACTCAGACAGACAGACAGATAAATAGAGAGAGAATTAGAGATAAAGATCGATGTCTTGCTTCTCCGTGAATGCAACCCGAAATTTTTACAACTTTATGTTGAACATGATCCTTTGTTTTAGCCAGGGACTATGTTGCGTCGAATTTCCAAAGTACCCCGTTAACATTAATGTTAATTTCAGAAGTGGGAATTGGGCCCGACATTTTAAAATCGGGGTATGGTCTGTAATTATTTGACATCATACGAGAACAATGCGCTTCCCACTGGAACTTACGTTACAAACATCCACCTGGCGCCTAAGGACGAGACTATTCAACGCGATTTATTGAACAATATTTGTCTTTTACCTGCAAACTCGTACTTCATTGGGAGAGACATGCCTTTTATCTCTATCAATTAAAACTAACGTTTTTTACGCTTAGATGGAACGACCAGCTTTTATAACAAGTATAAAAAGGCTCATAACACGGCAGGGTCGTAGAGCTGGACACACTGGAGACATGAGTACAAAAAGTCCTTCAGACATCTCTGTCCTCAGCATTTGGAGGAGTGTGCAAAAATCATGCTCAGATCATTTTTTGATGTTATCTTCTTCTTCTTCTGCGTTCATTCTCAAACTTTTGCAGATTAGCAGGATGTATTCCGGAGAACGGAATGCGTTGTGTCATCGTTTATAGTATTGCTGCGATATCTGCGCCTTTCGGCCTGACAAATCCGACAGCATGGTTTTGGGTCACTGACTCCACATGGGATGGGGCAGCCACCTTCATCCCATAACCTCCTTAGTCTCCTCTTACGACATGCAAGAAGGTAAACAGTGTTGCCTTCTTTACTCCCCTTTCGGGACCGGCAACACATGATGTTGTGATGAACGCGTGATGTTATCAATCCAGAATTGCATGTGTCTGTCATTTCTCCTTCCAATATCGACTGTTACTTGCAAAATAATTTTACAAAGTGAGTCGTGTCTCGCTACATGCCCAAAGCAAGCACATTTACGCCGTTTCAAAACTGATAAACGTTGTTCTTGATAACTGCAAGTTTGTTTGCTTGCTTCCGGATGAATGTACTTGTCTTCTGCTCTATATAACTAATTTTCAAAAGCTTGAGTCTTTCTTTCAGTGTCTGTATTGAGTCTCCAGTTTTCACATCCGTATAAATATATACCTAGAACTAACGATAGGGACAGATTGATGTTTACTGTAATACTTGACATTCCAATTAATATACAACACAGACATGACAACCATCGTCATCTGGAGTCTTAGTTTCAATTTATATCCAGAGTTGCTATCATCACATATTTAGGATCCGAAACAATTGAATGTGATAACTTCTTAAAATTTGTGATTCCTTAACCGGATATTCGTGTGACCTTGCTTGAATCTATCACGAGTCACTAACAATTTGAATTTATCAATGGTAATTTCAATGCCATATTTCTGACTAAAGTCTCCCACCGTTAGGTGATTTCCGTGATTTAAAATTTGGAACCAGCTACGAGATCGATATCATCGGCATACCGCAAGTTGTCTACGGTCATTAGTAATTGATGTCTGGAGATCTTGCAGTGCCTCCTGCATTATATATTCAAGATAAATGTTACAAGTATTGGGGGAATTATACCCAGTACGGGCATAACTAACCATTCAGTCTCTCCATGTGTTGTAAAGCTACTTGTGCTCTGAACGGTTTTGTTGGCTCAACATCTGGAACAGGCTTTTACTATTTGTAAATGTTTACGGTCATGAATTCCAAGAGATGAAGCTTGTGTCTCCTGCAATTGTGAGATTCTACAGAACGCTATTTCATAGTCATTACTCTCCAATTAATGCTTTAATAAAAACATCTTTACTCCAGGTTGTGTGAGTGTATATAAGTCAGTTCAGTGGTAGAGTGAACACTGAGCACACATCGCAAATCAAAGCCGTTGAATTAGCTTGTGGTTTGAACGTTCATCATCCACAGAGCACTACCAATACGGTTGAAATTCATAATTCTGCCTAAATTTAGTAGCAATATTTCATATAAGAAATACTACAATACATATATAACAAATATCAGAGACTTTATTTAACGGTAGAGCGATCCTGGAGTATTAGTTGGATGTATGTATATGTATGCAAGCATGTATATGTGTGTGTGATTGTGTAGTGCATGATAACTCACCATCATCTCTGCTACGTAGGTAATTACATACATATATATATATATTTATATATATGTCATGCTCTGTGGCAAAGTGCCACAGAAAGTATATATTGCCAATATTGCCTAGAAAATCACCACATCCAATAAATGATGGGTTGATGGTTACGTTCTGAATAGAATATACTACCATTATATATATATATATATATATATATATATATATATATATATATATATATATATATATATATATATATATATATTTATATTCACGTGTGTGCAAGTAATATATCCGTATTTATTTCTGTTCCTATATATACAGATATTTCGAACGTATTATGCAACAATACGATGCATTAACAAGAGCTGCACAATCAACAAAACGTGTTGGAATTATAGATTTCGTGCCTGGCACTTTCCCAACGCTGAGTTTATCCCTTTCTATACCCTATTGCCCTCTACCCAAGCATTCGTTTATTACATGGGCTCTCTCATTCTTAAGAATAAGAAACTTGCATTCTTAAACAAATACATATTTATCTCGTCTATGTTTCATTATTTTTCTATACACAATGTCTGAACTTGACTTCCAGTTGAGTATGCAAAGAATAGGTTCACTGTCTTCTTTCCAGGCGACAAAAAGTCGGGAAATGCTATCAACCTATAGCCATGTGGAAAACAATCAGTGTTGTTACATCTTGTCTCAATTTAGAGTTTTGTCTTTTATTAAATAATCTCCATGGATGACGAAGAGATGCGCGATGTCGGACGACATTGCACTTCTTTCCTTTTGTGGTAGAATCTTATACTCTGTTCACTCTAAGAATGAAATGAGTCAATCCACATCCACATATTACTCCGCGACAATATGCGATTATTAACAGCTGATGACAAGAACACACAACATTATTTAAAACGTTTAAAAACAATTAAAAACAATATTAAACATTACATTTTTTTAAAATTTAAAAAAATAATTTAAGAACAATATTATTTGGGCACTTAACAATCGATTAATGTGTTCTGCGTCCAACAACCAATCAGAAACACTGATCCACTTCATTCTTAAAGCCAACAGAGTATAAGTGACGGGGAATGCTAAATGTGTCATCATCCTGGATGGGCCAACAAATCCGATAGAAGAATAAAAGAGATAATTGACTTAGAAGTGCACGCTGTGCTCTTTGCAGGATGTGGTAATCCTGGGATACTGGCGCTCTCCAGTATATATAAATATATATATTTATATATATATATATATATATATATATATATATATATATATATTTATATATATATATATATATATATATACTGGCGCCTCTCTAGAAAACCCTTCTACCCCCCTGACACTGAAAGGCAACAACGGGTTTAGCAAAAAGATAAATAGACTGGCGCTTATAAAATATCTACCTTTCTGGACTAAACATGCATCCATACACCTCCTTACACAATCATACCTTGAGACCAACTATATATGGGTCCATATGTTGACTCAGTTACAAAACTCAGAAAAACATGTCTTTTTTCATGGGCTGTCAAAAGCTACGTGCTCATATCTAAAAAATGTTATTTCATTATCATAATCATAATCATCATCATCACAAATAATTGCATTTAAATATAAAGATACCATTAGCATGTTAATCTAGTATGCCCAGAAATAACAACACATGTTTACATTTATTTTGTTATAGTCACAAACTAAATTATTGTCAAAGATGAATTAGCAAATTGAGATATAACAGATCTCAATGAAAGTTGTATTAAATCAATGCTGACGTCATGTAAAGAAAATAAGACATTGAAATCTAGATAGAAAATAACTGAGAAATGAGACAGTGAAATCTAGATAGAAAATAATGTATTGACAAATGAGACATTGAAATATAGATAGAAAATAATTAACTGAGAAATGAGACATTGAACATATAGATAGAAAATAATTAACTGAGAAATGAGACATTGAAATCTAGATCGAAAATAATTGACTGAGAAATGAGACATTGAAATTTAGATAGAAAATAATTAACTGAGCAGAGTTAGTTAATAATTAATTACAATTAAAAATCATAGAGGAATATAAAAAAAAGAAATGTGAAAGTAGCAGACGGGATTTGAACTAGATCCTTTCCGCTGACACTACTCGGTGTTGACAATTGATCGGTTCGGAAAAATAAATGTGAACTCTAGCTTCGAGACCAATCGGTGTCAGTTTGAATGGATCTGGATAAAATCCCGCTTGCTATCTTCTATTTATAATAACGGCGTGTAAAAGGTTTGACATGAAATGTTGGCACCATGTCAATGAAAGCAGATATTCGTTCACTAAAACTCGGTACAAGGACAAAGAGAAAAGCGGGTGAGGCTGATAGAAGTCCGATGGAGTAAAGAAGTTGCCACCCTTGTTCCTTATACCAGGAGGTAGACCTTTACTTTCAGATTTGTTCTTAATAACAGACGGAATAGATTTACTTTCAGATTTGTTCTTAATAACAGACGGAATAGATTTACTTTCAGACATATTTTATAACAGGCGTAATAGATTTACTTTAAGATTTGTTCTTTATAACAGGCGAAATAGATTTACTTTCAGATTTGTTCTTTATAACAGTCGGAATAGACTTACTTTCAGATTTGTTCTTTATAACAATCGGAATAGATTTACTTTCAGATTTGTTCTTTATAACAATCGGAATAGATTTACTTTCAGATTTGTTCTTTATAACAGTCGGAATAGATTTACTTCAGACTTCTTCCTTATACTTATATCAGACGGTAGAGTTTTACTTTCAGGCTTGTTCTTTATAACAGGCGAAATAATTCATATTAAAATTCAAGAAGAGGAAAGTTTTAATCTAGCAGTCATTTGACAAGCCTTCATGTGGACACCAGACGTTGGAAAGAAAACAGGAAGACCAAAATAACGCTCATAAGAACATTTATGAATGAATTAAAATGAACAGGCATAAATGCACAAGGCCTGCAATCCCTAGCAACTGACCGACAGACATGGAGAACTATGACAGCCGCCCTATGTGCCAAACTTAGCAAAAGAGTGACTGAGTCATTTGAGAAGAGGAAAAGTTTAATCTAGCTAGTAATTCAGGCCATCAATCTTCATGGCAACGAAATGACAATTGGTAATCTGTATGATTATACCAATAACAAATGTGATCCGTGACAAAGATATAACGAAAAGGATCATAGTATATGAAATGAGATGTTTGAGGAAAGGTATACATGTCTCGAGAAGAGATCGACGGAGACATGAAGATATCAAGAAAGATATAAAGACTATTTCATGCCAAGGCTACATCGAAATACAGCAAATCAGGAGGTTTGTTCATGTCATGAGAATGAAACTAATCCGATCAGCCCTTCGATCATACAAAATCAGAAGGTCGGGATACAAGGCACGATGAAGACTAAGAACTAGATGGGTGAAGACAATTACAGAAAAGAAACCTTAATGAGACATGGGCGGACCATGGCCAATGCAACCTAAATAGTCAATAATCTTAAAATATCTTAAACATTAAATAGAAGGTGGTACAAGAGCTCAAGAATAATACAATTCGTATTCTAATCAGAGACTGTATTATAAAATATGCATTTATGTAATCTTTGTAACAATCATTTGAAACTATAATCTTCAGAGATCAATATTTTATTTCTCGTGTCCAGTAACTGTCCGCATTATTTCCATCATATTTATTTCTAAATAACAATTCATATCTGATTATGCGCCCAGAATACTTTATTTATTGTATTTTCTAGATTGTATTACATGTTCTATATTCACCTTCCATTTCAGTAGTACTTCTACATCTAGCTATCTTTGTGTGCCTAACACATGTAACAGAATTGTGTACAAACACATCCCAACTTACAATGCGATACATCCTAGCAGATAGCACCAAGTAATATTTCAACTTGGGATGTGATAGAAACTAGCAGATCGCACCAACCAAGTAATATTCCATCTTGGGATGTTGTAGAAATTAGCAGAGAGTACCAAGTAATATTCCAACTTGAGATGTGGTAGAAACTAGCAGAGAGCACCAAGTAATATTCCAACTTGGGATGTGATACATGCTAGCAGAGAGCACCAAGTAATATCCACACTTGAAATATTTTAAGTAGTAGCAGAGAGCATCAACCAAGTAATATTCCAATTTGGGATGTGAGAGATACTGAAGAGAGCAACAACCAAGTAATATTCCAACTGGAAATGTGACAAGTAGTAGCAGAGAGCATCAACCAAGTAATATTCCAATTTGGGATGTGAGAGATACTGCAGAGAGCAACAACCAAGTAATATTCCAATTTGGGATATGAGAGATACTGAAGAGAGCAACAACCAAGTAATATTCCAATTTGGGATATGAGAGATACTGAAGAGAGCAACAACCAAGTAATATTCCAACTCGAAATGTGACAAGAAGTAGCAGAGAACATCAATCAAGTAATATCCCAATTTGGGATGTGATAGATACTGCAGAGAGCAACAACCAAGTAATATTCCAATTCGAAATGTGATAAGTAGTAGCAGTGAGCACCAAACAAGTAATATCCCAATTTGAGATAGATACTAGCATAAAGCACCAACCAAGCAATATTCTAAAATGGGACATGCCAGATACTAGCAGAGAGGACTAAGTAATATTCCAACTTGTGATGTGATATGTACTAGCAGAGAAACCAACTACGTAATATCCCAACTCGGAATGTGATAAGTAGTGTCAGAGAGCACAAAATAACACTATTCCAACTAGGAATATGGTACATTATAACAATGAGCACCGAATAATATCTCTTACAGTTTACAACACAGACTGAATCAAAATACTATTTGTTTTGTGAATTCTAAAGTTTAATTCCATTCTTTCTCTTTTTAGAAAGTTTAGAAAGCTTTTAGAAAGTATTCTTTTTCTCTTGTGTAAAGTTTAATAATTACATTCAATCTACTGTGTAAAGTTTAATTGTGTCAATTTATTCTCCCTTTAGAACTGTAAAATTTACATTCTCCTTTTAGAAATGTGAAATGTACATTAATTCTATGAGTGAAATGTAAAATTGACATCAATTCTCGTTTAAGTATTATTTTCCCCACTTACTACAATTCTTTACTACGCATTTACTTTCCTTATCCAGTAAGTATTGTTGAAAGGTTAAAGCTTGGATCTCACACCCGTGAGTTCCAGCCAGAATTAGATCCTTGGTTATGACTGAGTTATTTTTTGTCAGAGGTTAATTTTAATTTTAAAAATGCTTTCACTGTGAACATGGCGTAGCGACAGCTGGGGCATACGGCCTTGATCGCACAGTTACATGTACAACCTACCTGCAGCACCCTATCTGGAACCGTGAAGTATTAACGGCCCTGAGTACAGTTCCTCATTTCAATGTTATGTTATGTTTCTCCAGGGCCATAGGCGGCACATAGGGCAGAAACTATAGCTTTCCATCTCTGTGTTGCCAGGTCTTTCAATTGTTGCGTGTTGTTTAGGTTCATTGACATGCCTTCTCTAGTAATGGTTCTTCGTAGAGTTTCTCTAGGTCGCCCTCTTCTTCTTACTCCGGGTGGAACCCAATGTAGTAACTGCTGGGGAATTCTGAGAGCATGGCCGATGTAAGTCCAACGCCTTAGTCTAATGAAGGAAGATATATAGGTTTGCTTGCTTTCCTCTCCTATAGAAGTGTTAGATTTAAAGTAACTATTTTCATTTCAATATGATTATATTATTAACAAAATAAAATAATGAAACATGTGTTTTATATGTTGACAATTGTGTCATATAGTTTGATCAATGACAAAACAAATGACACAATCTATATTTACTAACTCGGAATATTGAGTATAGAATTATGTTAGGATGATATATTGTGGCTGAATCATGGTATGGACTAGGCTGGTAAAATACAACTGTTCGTGCTTTCTAAGCGCTCATCGCCATTCAATACTTAAGTAATATGTAGTACATGAGATTCACTATAACGGATAAGAAAGATGACAGACGGATGTCAGTGCAGCAGCACTATTTGCGATGAGCAGACTCCGTTAAACGCAGTGAACTATAGATCCCGTTACTGGTGCATTGGGGGATTTTCATTTGATGAGCGGCCACCTAAGAAGGTAAGGAGATTAATACAACATTTACTTTGGTTTGTTGAAAATTAATTGATTAGCGGCGACCTAAGAAGGTAAGGAGATTAATACAACATTTACTTTGGTTATTTGAAAATTAATTGCCATCAGAAAAGTCACAATTTATGGTAATTTAAATGGTTTGCATTTTGCTGGGGGGGGGGGGGGGGAATATAAAATCACTGTTCGTTCAACTCGTACAATAGTGTTCGTTGTATTAACAAGTTCCAAAGTGTAAGGCAGAAATAAAATAAAACATGTACAATTTGATACTAGCCTAACTTTCGTTACTGCATGTTATCCTGTGAAGGAGTGCAGGGACACTTTCTATGGTCTGTGGAAATAAAGATAAATTTGCTATAGCAGACGCCGCGTGATGTACAGGAAGGATTTTTATTTTATCTTCGAAAGAAAACAATAATTTCCCAACACGGGACCTCAAGGGTCTGAGAACAGCGTTCTATCTACACGGCCATGCGCTGTAAAATTTGATAATTACAAAAACAAAACAACAACAGATAGACAATTTGAAAGGAGGCGAGTCGGGGTTGGCTGGTTTACAATCTCTTGACAGTAACATATCTTCATACTAGACTGCTACGCGTCACTGTTTACAGCAATCTACTTGTTGAAGACCAATGAAAAACAATCGGAGACGATTCTCGCAGTGACGCGCAATAGGGAATATCGAAGACCTGTTATTGGCGATATGTCACAAACCAGCTACTTCTCTCCCCCCTCCCCCATGAAAACGGTACTTCTCTTTCTTGGTTCACGGTTACAATAATAGAAGATGATATTGTCAAGATTGATACAGCAATATATGTCGCCTGATGTTCATGTTTATGCTCAGTAACTGATGGGACAGTTTCAATGCTGGTTTTGAAGACACTGAAGTATAGAAGGTGTCCTTCTCGGACGGAGTTTTTCACTTACCCACAATCTGGAGTTGCTGGTTGTAACGACCTCTTCTGATCACTCTTCTTCTTGTTTATTTCCACAATTATAACACAACTGATTAGTTACCTTTCTTGCAATAAACCCACTAGTTGGGGTTCTCGGAATTACTCCTCTTTATATATGTTGTTGTTGGTATTTACTTGCCACAGAATAGTTCAACTCTATGCGGTATTCTTTGCATATAAAGTTATGGAAATGATTTCGTAAATAGAAAGATAGATGAACAGATATATAGACAGATATGGGCCTACATGCAAAACAGATAAACTGCTACAACAAATCGATAAAACGGCACAGTTAAATAATAGTTCCAGACGGGGTCCCTAAATGTTGTGCGTAATGAGCAGTTGATAGTAATCTTTAGGATAAAACGCAAAAAGTCGCACGCAAATTGTGGCTCACCGTCAGATGACCGGATGATCATAGCGATGACATCAGCTATAGCAAGATGTAGCATTTTTCAGTAGTTCTTTCGATCACTACTATAAACCACATTACTGACTTGTAATGTATGTTTACCGTAGATTAACGTTATAAGCCGATCAGTGTCAATAATATCAAATATGATCATAAAAAATAAGATCATAAGAAAAAAGGATCAATAATATGTCCTTACTGAGTAAAACTAAAATACAACAGGTAAATCCAGGAATAGGGTAATGAGGTTTTGCTAATCACTAAAGAAACATAATAACACATATACATCGACGTTTTGATCAAAAAGGCTTTATCAATACAGAATTAAAACAAAATTAACACATACAACAGAAAACGGACAGTAAGGGTATGGAATTTCACATTGGCATGTGTAATGTTGATTGACCGGAAGAGGTGAAAAGACACCGGACAAGGAATATACACAAATTACTACATACATGTGATATCAAACAAACAGGAATTGTGAAACAACTAGAATCTCTCTCAACTCTCAAGAGCAAATGCAAGAGTGTCCAATAAGTTTCAAATCCAATCAGGATGTTCGCCAGGGGTGTGTCCTATCCCCTCTACTTTTTATAACATATATCGAGCACTATTGTAAACTAACAAGTACCAACAAAGAAGATAACATAAAAGACAAATTGAACGAATAACTCTTTGCGGACGACCAAGTACTAAACACGACATCAGAAGAACATATGAACAGATTCCATACAACATGTCAAAAATTCAACATGAAGATTAATATTGAAAAGATCGAAATAATGACAATTGCAAAGAAAGAAATAAATATCATTATCTCTCCATCGATAATAATTACCTTAAACAGATAAATGAGTTCACTTACTTAGGAAGCATTATATCGAGTGAAGTTAGAACAATAAAGAGATACAAAATAGATGCAACAAAACATATCACATCCTAGGACAGATGACACATATTTTTGAGAACATAAATGTCAACATAGACACTTAAGTTGCATTATACAAGACTATTACTATTATATCGCTGTGCTGCCAGTGCCAAACCTGGACAATGATAACACAAAATATAAAAAAATAGTGACAGCAGAGATGACATACCTACGAAGAATACTCGGAGTGTCATTAAGAGATATTATTAGAAACGAAAGCATCAGACAGATAACGAAAACACTACCGGTATTGGAACACATCAAAAGACAACAGATTAAATGGTTTTCACACGCTTCTAGATTACCAACAGATACCATGTCTCAGATAGCCATGACACATAGGCATCATCGCTATAAAGTCAGAGGCAGACCATGTAAAAGAGGGATCACATAAATCAAAGAAGCCACAGGAACAAATTTACAAACAACACACAAGAAGGCCATCTCCAGAGAACTCTTCTACCACTGACGCGGCAATGCAAACAAAGACCACATCGTATAGATAGATAGATAGTGTAAATCACATAGAAAACTAGTTGCAAATGATCACATGGGATAACACGTATACATTACAGAAGAGAACAAGTAGTAAACTATCATGTGACAGACTGTCGTCTGTTGGCTCTAATTGACAGGAGAAGAGGTGAAATTGTCACGATCAAAGAGAGGCTAAAAGAAATGGGACTGAATAATTTCATCAGAAATAATCATATCTTTCACAAAAAGAATCAGTAATGTGCTGGATAAATTGTTAACGGTGTACTCTTTGAGAATCGTTTCAATGCGGAGGCTCTCGTAGAAGTGAAGGATGTCGAGAGTATGCAACAGAAGAGAAAACGCATATGTACAATGTCTGATAAAGTACACTTCTCAAATGGCGGTGCAATTAGTTCACTAGTTCAATTTGTTAAATTAGAGCTGTGGAAATATAAATTAAAGGACGTCTTGGTGTGATCCGATCTCCAAAGTAATAAATCGGATGAATATAACTCAGATATTCCAATGACAGAGAGTGAGTTGTGTTAACAATACTAGAATTGAGACACTACTTGTGCTTTCGACAAGTAAATTTTAAGTAGGAAGCAAGAGGACAATTTTTATAAATTCTTGAGACTAACGGGAATTGAACCAGTCCGTTCAACGGCACCAAATCGCCTAGCAACTATTCCACACGCGTTCTTCCGTACTTGACTAACCGCATCTAAAAAAAATATGCGTTTTTGTCAAGACATTCAAAGCGTGCACTCAAAGTCACCCGAACGGACCCATCGAGACAAGGACTATTGCAACAACAAACATCCCGTACATGTATTGAAAATATCATCAGTAACAACAAATATATAACATTTAATATCCGTATTAGTTATTGTATAGTGTATATATGCTATCCATGTTTACAAGAAGACCTATCGGCCCTTGTATAACTAATACGGATATTAAATGTTATATGTTTGTTGTTACTGAGGATATTTTCAATACCTGTACGGGATGTTTGTTGTTGTTGTAATAGTCATTGTCTCGATTGGTCCGTTCGGGTGATTTTGAGTGCACTCTTTGATTGTCTTGACAAAATCGCATCTTTTTTTGGAGATTCAGTTAGTCAGGTACGGAAGAACGCGTTTGCAATAGTTTCTTGGCGATTTGGTGCCTTTCAACGGATTGGCTCAATTCCCGTTAGTCTCAAGAATTTGTAGTTTCGAAGAGTTTTGAGTCATTTTTGGTTAAAATTTTGAGTTTAATTACACATGTCGCCGAAATATACGATTGTCTATTTTGGTCATTTTGTTCCCTTAATTTTGCGTGTTCAAATCTTATTTTCACAATTACATATAGCCTCTACATAAGCCGACGTCCATACTTAAGCAGTGATAACGGTTCTCAAATCCATATACTTATACACTATAATTAAGGTATCAGCAGCAACTCTATTATCTTCAATTTCTTGCAACACGCTATAAGGTTAACGTGAGTGTATGCACTATTAATTCGTAATGTCACATTGAACTAAGATTTTAAGATTTGTACTTAATGACCGCAAGATAAGAAAAAAATAGCAGCGTTGTGACTTGATACGTATGCTGTAAGATACGACTAAGGAAAGGTTGAGGATCGATTTATCTATTTCATGCCATAGGAAATAACAGCTAAACGCTAACGCAAACGACTTTTAAAAACGAAAAAAGATCGAAATATTGCTGTAAATTAGCAGCACAACCTATGTAGCTACAAGTGTATTTGAAAGTGTAAATCTGGGTGCAAAGGGAACGCAATGCTCTCGGCGGACCCAGGGTTAGCAAATAACCAAGATCCCAGATGTACCTCCTCGCGGTGCAACATGGAAACAGAAATACAGCGGCTCGTGCTGATTCTGGCTAAATCATTTGGGGATCGTGTCAGAGAATGTTGAGGTAGCAGATGGAAAGAGATTTGACTGCATAAGAGACAGACAATATCTCTGCCACCAACATCACCATAACATACAGTGGCACTGTCGACATACATTGACGCTAGTCAGTCCAGTCCGAACATTGGAGGGGCGGCCAATGAAAAAGGCACAAAATAGTAGATGCATGACGAGAGACGAATAGTTATAATAATGAGTACAATGAAAGGGCAGAACAGCTCCAGAAGGCAGCGCCAACTGCAAATAGAAAGGGAAAAGTACAAAGGAAAGAGGAACTACAAGCTCTGTTAGCTCGAGGCGAGCTTCTAGTTACCTTTGTTCCTTATAGGCAGAGACCCAGACCCAATCATGGTCGTCTGGCAAATCAAGAAGACCTAGCCTAACTCTATTGTCGAACTTTCCTATACCGGAAACATGTTCGCGAAGAGAAAGGGTCAGGCACAAAAGGGACAACGATTTTAGCCCTGGCCCAACTCTACTGTCAAGCTTCCTATACCGGAAATAAACTTGCAGAGAGAAAGGGTTCGTTACCCGATGGGCTCAGGCAACAAAGGAACAACGATGGCAGTCCTGGCCCAACTCTACTGTCAAAATTTCCTATACCAGAAGTACACGAGCAGAGAGAAAGGGTTCAGTACCCGAAGGGCTCATGCGCTATTGGGACCAGATCGCTCAGCTCGAGAACGCCGTGGTCTCAAACGCGTGGTGTGAGACTCGAACTTGGACGAGGGGTTCACGATGAACGACACCTCGGCTAAGAAGGCGAAAGAGCTAGAGTCCAACTCTTCTGTTTAGTTCTTCCTCATACGGAACCAGGCTCGTGGATGAGAAACGGTTCAGTACCCGATGGGCACAGGCACAGTTCGTCTAATTACAAAAGTTAAGTTCATAGACGGAGGAACACCTCGTGTGAGATAGACGGGAACGAGCAATGTCTCGGTGAAGAGTCACTACACACCCACGTGTCCGGCGACAGATAGACAGGCTGTCACGGACTAGGGAAGCCCACCCAAATCAAAGGAATGAGGAAAACGGATGTGCTAGACCTCGTACGTCCAGGCCACAGAGTGGCCAACCAAGGTGCAAATAACGGTTTTACTGTGGAACTTGCAGCACAACGTACTTCACGCTACCCGACGGAAATCACACAATATATTCGTTTTGGTTTATATGAGTACGAACACAGAAGTCTAAATCAATGTTATTCTGAGGTAAACGGTGGGACACTTTAAAGTTGCTTTGTATTCAGTGCCGAAACTAGGTAAGCGCGACTAAAACTGACACTCAGGACAGAAATTGCCAAAACCAATATCCGGTGACGTACGATCGAATAAAGTTAGTTTAGTCACTCATTACCACATCGTCGTTTAATAGAAGATTTGATGTCACTCATTACCACGTCGTCGTTTAATAGAAGATTTGATGTCACTCATTACCACATCGTCGTTTAATAGATGATTTGATGTCACTCATTACCACATCTTCGTGTGATAGAAGATTTGATGTCACTAATGATCACATCTTCGTTTAATAGAACATTTGATGTCATTCATTATCACTTCTTCGTTTGTAAGAAGATTTAAAGTTACTAATTACCACATCTTCGTTTGATAGAATATTTCATATCACTCATTACCACATATTTGTTTGATAGAAGATTTGATGTAAATCATTCCACATCGTCGTTTGATAGAAGATTTGATGTAACTCATTACAACATCGTTGTTTGATAGAAGATTTGATGTCACTCATTACCACATCGTCGTTTTATAGAAGATTTGATCAGCCTGCTACTGCTGCTTGCTATTACTAATTTTTATGCTGGCTATATATCTTTATACTGCAATAAAACATTCGGATATTTTGTATAATATTCTGTTTATTTATTTCGATATCTAGTATTTACAAGCAATATATCTTGTGTATCTTTGTAATATATTATTTTATTACAAATTAGACTTCAACTGTGTGCGGTACAAAACACGCCTCATACTCATTAGGGATGGAAATGTAATTATAACAATGAAGTGGGTTGTGACTGCCACAAGAGGAAGTTTCACTATATAGGTAGTTAGTTATTCCTCTAGGGCCAAAGACGGCACATACGGTTGATGTCAAAGATTTCCATGTCTCGTGTTCCATTGCAGTTTGTTTTAGGTCTTCATTGTTTCTGATACCGATTTTGAAGCGCTCTCTTGCAATAGTTCTACGTAAGGTTTCTCTTGGTCTTCCTCGTTTTCTCTTGCCCCTTGGTGACCACATCAAAGCTTGACAGGGGAGTCTTTTGGTATCCATTCGAAGCGCGTATTCGATGTAATTCCAGCGACACTTTCTAATATAGGTGGATATATATTCTTGTTGTACTTCGTGCCTTACAACTCTGTTTGATATAAAGTCGGAATAATGGATGTTCAGTAGTCGACTAAGACATTTGTTTTCAAAGGTGTTTAGTCTTTGTTCTAAGTTTGCTGTTGCTTTCCAACTTTCGTATCCATATGTAAATTATGGAATTTTGCAGAATTTGAAGATTTTAAGTTTTGTGTTGTTTCTTAGCGTTTTTGAATGCCAGATATTTGATAGTTCATTGCGTACTATACTATATATCAGTAAGGTAGTAATCTGTTATTGTTTTTTTATATCTGCAACGTGGTTGATCTAGTGTGCCAACTATGAGAACTCCAGACTTTCCACAAGAAGATGCTGTTTCTAAATAACCAAAGTAATTGACAGGCAGAGATGAAGAGACGAGTATGTGTTAGTGACGGCTATTTGATGACAGATACTTAACAACGAACAAGATTAGATAATTTGGTGAGACGAAAAATAAAATAAATATAGTTAAAATTATAAAAATATTGTAATAATTACACCTAAACATAGAAAATATGAAAAGGTCACATTGTGTGGGGACTATGAGAACTCATATCCTATGATGAGAGAGACGTCGCGAGTTATTCTTGGTGTTACCACGAACACAAATCATTCCTGTACGGTAACTTTATCATTTGTATGTCAACAGTACTGTAGCGTTATCATTTGCAATCTCCGGTATGATAACCAAAAATATAAAAAAATATGAGAATATCTTTAAACATATAGAAGGAATGCCAGAACTGAAGATCAGTGGGAAAATAATAAACAACATGAGATATACAGACGACATGGTTCTTTTAGCAGAAAGTGAACATGCACTATAGAGACTAATATATCAAGTCAATAAATCAAGTAAAGAATATGGACTGGAAATAAATATTTTTAAAAAAACAGAAAATGATAATCAGCAAGGTCACAGAAGAACAGGCGCTAAACATAAATATATATGGAGAAAAACTGCTAGTAGAACACTATCAATTTCGGGGACACATAATCACAAATAACGGCAGATGTGAAATAGAAGTTAAAAGGAGAAAATGAATAGCTAAAAGTACCTTCAATGACATGCAGAAAATATTAATATTAAAACAAATTACAAACAAGTTAAAATTGAGAATTATAAAATTCTACATTAATGTATGGATCAGAAACATGGGTACTAAACAAACAATTAGAATACAGAATTGATGCCTTTGAGATGTGGGTATATATAATATTAGGGACATCATCATGGAAAGAAATAAAACAAACAAAGAGGTTCTATAAACACATAGCCTGAAGAAAGAATTATTAAGAGAAATAAACATTAGACAGATAAAATTTATTGGACACATTAAAGGACATGGCATCTCGATGAAGGCATTTCTTGAGGGTAGGTAAAGTCAAAGGGAATCGGCAAGAGGTAGGTAGAGATACAAGTGGGAGAGTAGCATTATAAGATGAACAGGTAGCAGTCTAGCAGAGTGCACTACCAAAATAAGAGACATGGGATGTTGTAGATCTGCTCCAGCCAACCTTCATTGTGGAGACGGCACTTGATGATGATGGTGGTATGGTAACGTTGTCATTTGTAAGTCTTGATAATAAGAGTGAATAAAACTATACATTTTTAAGCTCACGTGTAATTTTAGAGGCTGTGTTTTTTAGTGATATTTTAAAATATTTTTCATTTTGGTGTCACCTCCACAAATTGGTGTCAACAAGTGTAGTCTGCAACTCCTACGAGAGGCCGCTATGTGCCAATAACGCATAGCAGCTACTATTGCGTTTCTACAATAACAGATAATCAAATATTATAATATTAAAATAACCACACACAAAAAAGACAACTTTTCAGAAAATTTATCACCAAAAAAAACGACCACACACGAACTAATAAAACAAGCTTACATTCCTCTCCTTTCAACGCATGGAAGAAAATAAGAAACAAGAAAATAATAAAAATTAAAGTAGAACTGATTTCACCTGATGAAAAACGCCCCTGTATCAAATATCCTACGCGATTTTTTTGTACTTAATATTTTATATTTTTAATTTCACATACCTGGCGCAACAATGGTAAACAGAAAAATATATCCTGCAAGTATCATTTTCAAAGCAGCAGTTTCAGTAAACAGGAAATATCCTGCAAGTATCACTTTTGAAACAGCAGTTTCCGTAAACAGAAAACTATAACCTGCAAGTATCATTTTTTTCAAACTACAAGTTTCAGTAAATATAAAACTGTAGCATGCAAGTATCACTTTAAAAACAACAGTTGCAATAAACTTAAAACATATAACCTGTGCAAATATCACTTTCAAAACATTTTTTTTTAAAAAGAAAACTTTAGCGTGCAAATATCATTTTTTGAAATATACCAGTTTCAGTAAATATAAAACTATATCCTGATAGTAACCCTTTTAAAATATATGTTCTTTTTATCTTGTTAAAAGTATTGTCCATATTTAGAACCATAAAGAACAATGAGTACACATGCATGGTAGATCAATATCATTGTTTATATTGGCAACTTCCTGTTGTTCCGTGCTCTTCTGGACAATTTATCAAAACTGGTAGCAGTTTCCTTTTTGGAATGTGTATTTCGTGATCTAGATAGAGAATATTTTGCTTTAAAAAAGAAACAGCTTCAGTAAACATAAAACTTAAGTGTGCAAGTTTTACTTTTTAAAAAGGAACAATACTTTTGTATACTAGCGGTTCTTAAACTTTTATTGTACGAACACTGTATAAATATTTCTTTTCGCCGTGGATCCACATATTTGAAAAAAAGTTCAGCAATGTATTATCTGTTTTTAACGATAATAAACAATGTTTATAATGAAAATGATGCCATTACATGTAATTTATTTATAATAAATAATCACTGTTAAAAATGTTTTCTTACCCTCCTATTTGAATATATGCACTACTACAATTCTCAACACTCATATGCGACCCACAATACTAATTTCATTAAATATCCTAATTATCACAATCTAGGAAAGTGTCATCGGTTGTTAATCATAAATAATATTATAATAAAAGTCGGTTGTGTTCACATAGTGATAGTGAAGCGATTCCCGCTAATGCACAGTTTACATATAAATATGTATTCGTTTATCGAATGTCGTCGTCATCATCAAATCCATAACCCTTCAGGGGTCGTAAAAGATTGACTCTGGGAACATCAACACAAACATCCTCCCATGTCTCTCTGTACTCAGTGTCTTGTTTAAGTGTGGAGAATCTTAACCTTGTCGTATCAATCCTTACTTTCTTCTGGCCTCCTTTCCCTCTTCCACCTACAATTGTTCTCTGTAGGATAATTTTGGAAATAGGAACGTATCCCATCATGTGGCAAAACCACACAAGTTTTTCTGTGAAAACAGATTTTTCACCACTGCCATGAGATGTTCTTGTTGACCTGGAAGAGTATTTATTTTGCTTCTCACGGAGATGTTGGTTCTGTATAATTGATGTGTACTATTCGTCTATACCATCTATTTTCTAAAGCCTGTATTCTCCTCTCTATTTCTGTTATAATTGTCCACCTCTCAAATTCGTACAGAATAAGAGGTATTATTAGAGATTGATAGAGATTTATCTTCACTGCTGTACATATTCTGCTCTTCTATATGTTCTCTAATCTGGACATTGCAGCGAAGGCTATATAAAGTTTAGTCTTTATTTCTTTGTTAGTGCTTCCATTTGTGCTAATATAATATCCTAAGTTCTTAAAAATGTCAAAGTCTTCGCGGATTCCACAAGAGGAGTCATTTCCCCCTTCCCGCTGTGAACCACATAAGATGATTCCTTTCCTCCATTCCGCTATGGACCACATTCTAAGAACCGCAGTTGTTTGTACATGTTTTTTTAGGTACAACAGAATTCACATAAATAGATGACGTCACAAATTACTGCACAGTCAGCCATCAATATCCAATCAATTGCTGCTGGTGTACTATATTTTAAACGTTATAAGTCTTTCTACAAATGAGGAGAGATGAAAGGTAGTGGTCGTTAGACTGTAACCTGATCAACAAGGATGAATGATCTAGGTCTATGCAACAACAGACATGAAAGAGAATAATACGATCTTTAATGGATTTAATGACAAAATATAACACATGTTAATATAAGTTGACACTCATTACATATTAACCATATCATTTTGATGTTGTGTCCCAGGAGTAGAAGATAAAATAATATATGGTGCATCAGGTGTAGCAATATGTGGTGTCCCAGGTGGATCAGAAAAAGCAATATGTGGTGTCCCAGGTGTAGCAGATTAAAAATACATGGTGTCCCAGGTGTAGCAGATACGAATACATGATGTTCGAGGTGTAGCAGATAAAAAATGTATGGAGTCCCAAGTGTAATAGATAACAAATACATGGTGTCCCAAGGTGTGGCCGATAAATAATACATTGTGTCCCAGGTGTAGTATAAAAAAAAATGCATGGTGTCGCAGATAAAAAATACATGGTGTCTCAGGTGTATCAGATACAAATACATGGTGTCCCAGGTGTAATAGATAAAAAATACATGGTTTCTTAGGTGTAGCAGATAAAAAATACATGGTGTCCCAGGTGTAGCAGATAAAAAATACATGGTGTCCCACGTGTAGCAGATACATAATACATGTGTCCCAGGTGTAGTAGATAAAAATAAATGTTATCCCAGGTGTAGCAGATAAAAAATACATGATGTCCCAGGTGTAGCAGATAAAAAATACATGATGTCCCAGGTGTAGCAGATAAAAAATACATGGTGTCCCAGGTGTAGTAAATGAAAATACATGGTTTCTTAGGTGTAGCAGATAAAAAATACATGATGTCCCACGTGTAGCAGATACATAATACATGGTGTCCCAGGTGTTGCAGATACAAAATACATGGTATCCCAGGTGTAGCAGATAAAAAATACATGATGTCCCAGGTGTAGTAGTTAAAACATACATGGTGTCCCAGGTGTAGCAGATACAAAATACATGGTATCCCAGGTGTAGTTGATACAAAAATATATCATGTCCCAGAGAAGCAGATAAAACAATATGTCGTGACCCACTTGTCAGATATAAAACAATCTGGAGTACAACAGGTGTAGTAGATGTAGTAGATAAAACAATATGGAGTACAGCAGGTGTAGTAGACATAATAATATGGGGTACAGTAGGTGTAATAGATAAAACAATATGTCGTGACCCACGTGTCGGATATAAAACAATCTCGAGTACACCAGGTGTAGTAGATAAAATAATCTGGAGTACAACAGGTGTAGTAGATCGAACAATATGGGGTGCAGCAGGTATAGTAGATAAAACAAACAATATGTTGCGTTCCAGGTGTAGTAAATAAAACAATTTTTAAAACACCTGAGGTTCTGAAGTATCCTTTGTGTAAACACATGACAATCATAAAATGTGTCAGAATTCGATTTATTTATCTCGTAAACCATATGAAAAAAAGAATATTCGACATAAAGCAGAAGAGAGAAGTAATACCATTGGCAAGTGAAATCATTAGGGATAAGTAATTAAATGTTAAATTAACACCTGACGGTGATGTAATAGCAGAAATTACAACTCGCACTGTACTAGCATCAAGTGCCTTTAACAGACTGTCAAATATCTGGAGATCAAAGTCAATCAGCACACGCACGAAAATGCGCTTATTTAATTCCTGCGTTATTCCGGTGCTATCATATGGATGTGAGAGCTGGAAAAGTTCTTTATCTTCAGAAAAGAAATTACTGAGTTTCGAGAACAAATGTCTTCGTAGGATAACTAACCTCCATTGGAGTGAATTCAAATCGAATGATAAAATCAGAGAAGGGACACATCACAATTTCATCGCAGATGTTATGAGAAAACCTCGTAGTTCCTACATCGGACACGTCCTACACGCAATCAACAGAATACACCACCAATCTCTTGAATGGATACCTACACGCAAAAGAGCCAGGGGTAAACCAGAAGAAACACTCAGAAGAACAATATTTAGAGAAAGTAAAACAATCAATATTCATAGTATTCAAGAACTGCACAGAATAGCTTTGAACAGACATAATTGGAGAGATCTGACCTCTGCCCTATGCGCTAACTTCAGCGCAAAAGGAAAATGATGATGATGATGATAAATTAAATGTTAGCTTTCAAAAATTCTAGTCATCAAGTACAAATCGTTAGACACAAAAATGATATAAAATTATAAGAACACAAATGTTTTCGTCATTGGGGCCGTTGTACCCTTGTCAATGTACATTAATAGAACAAAAATGTTTAATGTTTATTGAGATGTTTATTGAGACACATTCGATTACCGAAACTTTCAAAATCTCTTTATTTTTATTTGCATGATTGCATGTATGTATACAAGTATATTATATATATATTACAATTCGTATTTACTTATTACATGTATAATTTAAAAAAGGTAACATTTTATTATGTATTACAGTCAATATATCTACTAAACCTTAGTCACCACATATTGATTTATCTCCTCCACCTTAGTGAGCACATATTGTTTTATCTGTTACACCTTCGGCACCACATAATGCTTTATCTACTATACATATCGACTACTTATTGTCTTACTTACTACATTTTGAGCATCACACATTGTTTTATCTGCTTCACACGGTGACCACATATTGTTTTATCTACTACACCTTGGGCACCACATATTGTTTTATCTACTACACCTTGGGCACCACATATTGTTTTATCTACTACACCGTGGGCAACACATATTGTTTTATCTACTACACCGTGGGCAACACATATTGTTTTATCTACTACACCGTGGGCAACACATATTGTTTTATCTACTACACTTGATAATCAATTATTGTTTTACCTACTTGCTCAGAAGCATGGACAATATACAAACAATTAAAAGACATAATTGATGCCTTTGAGATGTTGATATATAGAAGAATACGGAGAACATCGCGGAAAGAGAAGAAAACCAACAAAGACGATGTTCTAACAACACTTCATATGAAGAAATAATTATTAAAGGAAATAAAGATCTAACAAATATAATATTTTGGACAGAATAAAAGACATGACACATTGTTAAATACCTTACTTGAGGGTGAATTCGAGGGGAGGCGATCAGGGAAGCAGATATACAAGTGAGAGAGTAACATCGCAAGATAGTCAGGTTACAGTCTAACAGCGTGCACAACATAGACAAGAGACATGGAATGTTGGAGGTCAGTTGCGCCAATCTTCGTTGCGGAAACGGAACTTAATGAGTACACCACATATTGTTTTACCTACTTCTTGGGCATCACATATTGTTTATCTAGTACACATTTGTTACCACTGTTGTATCTACTACAATTTGAGCACCATGTATAACTTTATCTACTTCATCGTGTGCACCACATAATGTTTTCAGCTACATTTGGTGTACCTGATGCTATTTTACCTATGTGCACCAGGTGCATCACATATTATCTTATCTGCTACAACTGGTAAACACATATTGTTTTATGGTTTAAACTAGGTACACCACATATTCTTTTCTCTACCACATTATGTGCAACATACATTTTTTCTACTGCTGCACATAATATTTTTTCCGGAAAAAACCACACATTTGTTTCACTTGTTTCTCTTTCGCTTGAATTGTGTTTATATTTTTAACAATGTCTCATGAATAAACTTCATGATTTAATAAAATAAAATGTGTGCTCGCAGTAAAATGGACGGTTTTCCGGAGATCCATTTCAAGAAAACTCTTCTACCCTTTGACGCTGAAAGGCAAAGGGTTTAGCGAATAGACAGAATAGATATATAAATAGAATAAACTTCACTTCTTCGGTAGCTCATGAATAAACTGCATTGTATTTTGTATCTCATAAAGATCTAAGTTGGCTCGTTGATAGAACAGATATTGAGCGCTCCTCACAAAACAACTAGTGGAATTAAATAGTTCCAAAGCTGATCATCCAAATTGTAATGGCGACACAATTTCGTGTATCTGTGCCGTCTAAAGGTTCAACAACTTTAAAATCAATGCAGGATACTTTTCGTGTTATTCTTTCACTATATAGATTATATGTCTGCATCTATGCTATTCTAAGGACCAATATTGGTACTGTCAATTAGTTGCAGGCGATTGGGTATGCGATGGGTTGCATCTCTGTCTGTCTTGTCCTGTCCCTGGCCTGCCTGACCGTCCGTCCGTCCCTAACTACATACCTACCTACCTGCCTGCCTGCCTACCTACCTACCTGCCTACCTACCTACCTACCTACCTACCTACCTGCCTACCTGCCTACCGACCTACCCACCCACCCACCCACCCACCCATCCATCCATCCATCCATCCATCCATCCATCCATCCATCTATCTATCTATCTATCTACCTACCTATCTACTTATCTATCTACATATCTACCTACCTACCTATTACTCGTAATATCTGCGGATCGGGAAAAAAATCATATGAAGTCAGTATATCCTTGATTTCAGGGGTTTTCCTATGTGCCACTATAATTCTCTCATAGCCTTTGGCATCCCACTTATTTAATCCATCATGTTCGTGTTGTAATCTGTTGTAGTTTTGTCTTCTCCCGGCAGTATTAACCTTACTTGAATGGCTTGACTTTCATCTGATTTGATTTGCACATTCTAGTTGCGTTTAGATGTTCTAAAGAATGAATAAGCTTCCAGACCGTTTTTATAAAATCTTGTTTACAGAATAATAATTATGTTTGTCAAATATTTGCATATACATCTTATTATATGGTAAGAACGAGGTATATGTACAGGCCTACATATATGGCTATTTTCTGACACGTTCATGCGCATTTGTATCCCTACCTCAATAAATGTATCAGAGTGTACGTGCTCACAGTGCCAGTCTTGGTTATCGTTGACTTTCTCTCTCTCTCTCTCTCTCTCTCTCTCTCTCTATATATATATATATATATATATATATATATATATATATATATATATATATGTTTTTTGGGTTGAGAGCACCAGAAATTATAAGCGATTCGCTCTTACTACCTACATGCAACAGGAATGTTTATGAGCTTTCTTTCATACCTATAAGGCTTCACCTTTCTGCTTGGTGCAATGCTTATTGGATGAACCTTCTACTTCGGAGGTGGGGTGGGGGTTTACATGAGACGAGCTAGTCGAGTTGATAGTTTTCTTGAGTCAGCCAATGTTTGTCTATCCTTTTACTAGGCGCTTCGCAGCCAGCGAGTTGTTCCTCGTGTAGGAAGACCATTCAATTACAACCATTTGTGTCCCTAGGTCCCATACCTAATTTCTTCCGTATGAGCTGTGTTGGGTAACTGCGACGGTCGAATTAGACTCAGGGTTCATACAACTTCCTAGAAGAGGCGCTGCTTTGCCAAACACGTCGGAGGTCTGGGATTTGACCTGTGTATTTCTCACTCACCTTCCTCTTTTGATTGAGATGACTTTCCAATCCATCGCCAGGCGCGGTCTGTGTATTTTGACTCTTCGCCATTGCGTATATTACATTAAAGAGGTAGGTAAAATACAAATCTCGAACGAGGAGCCTCGCAGTGAACTTTCGGTACTGAATTCAATTCTCTGTGTATGAGCTGTATTGGGCAACGATCGACAGGCTAGTTGAGCTAGGTTTGCAGTGTCGTTAGATACTTGAGCCCCTATACAACGCCACCCCTAGTGTACAGATTCCGAGTCTCAACACTGCTTCGGTCAGACATTTGAACAATGCGCTCTCCAACATTTGTTTAAAGCTTGTCCTGTATCTAACGGGGAACTGTATTCAAAGCTTTCTTCCAAATCCAAGAGTGCGTATTCAAGTTGGAGCATACAATACCTGAGTCATGACTCCTGCTTTGAATGGGGTCAATTGTGATGTGACATGTGGGTTTCTGTGTGTTATCGAGCATGAACAGACTTAAGCCAGTCGGTCTTGTGCTGGACCAATGTAGCTCCGTTGCCACTGAATCGACTCCCGTACACTACGCTGCCCTCTAGCATGTGTTACCTTTCCTTAGATTTGGTGTTTGCTCGTAAGATCGCCGTATGTTAGTGACATTGACATTGGTCGCCCCTCCAATGTTTCTGCTTTTTTTTAGGCAGGCCACGTCTGAATGCATAGATGCCATGCATATGTTGGATGTAATAGCGTAGAGGTTTCGAAGATTTTACCTTTCTCTCTGCAGGAAATTGTCATTCCATCTGTGGCATTCACATCCACGGACACGATCCCCAAAATGTTTAGTGAGAATCATCACGAGTAGCTGTATTTCTGTTTCCATGGTGCATCATGAGGAGGCACTTTTGGGAGCTTTGTATATATATATATATATATATAGTACGTGTATTTTTTTTTCTAGGCTATTTTCTAACTCCAATCCTTCGAAATCTTGAGAGTGATGATGGTTCCAACTTATGAGAATCATCACAAGCGAAAGACGTAGCACAATATATTGACTGTGTTATAAAAGTTCAGTCATGTAACTTTCGATACGGCGGTAACGTTCGTCAGCTTATCAGCTCGTTCATTTACCTCAACACCCACATGTCCGTGCACGAAAATAAAAGTATACTCTCTGTATAGTCGCATGCCGCGCTAACTACTCCACTAATTGCTGGATGACGACTGCCACATTTACGTTGCACAACATGTTCATTGAATCAATTAGTATGCACTAGTGAGGCTATGCATGTGACACTAGAGAAATCAATGTCTCTGTGACAGCATATCTGCGTCGTAAAACTGATCGTATTTGTGATCGAGACGTCGCAGTATTTTGTTAAGTTTTACCACATCACTATTCAGTAAAAGCCAAATTACCGCGAAGATGGCTTGTCAATCAGTATAGATTATTACATTATTTTTCTGTAGTTTTATCGTTATTAATGGCATTTATTTCCGCATCAATCACCATAATATTCCTCGCTGCAGCGTCTTTTAAAATAGGCGGCTACTGTAGATACAAGTTGATGCGGACGGAGTGAATATCGACTCTTCTCCAGGATCAATGCCATTAGATTCACAAAATTATTGGAGACTATACTCTCCCGGGGGTTTCGGTTTAAGTAATGGAGGGATGTTTTTTTCTTTCTTGATGAATCAAGAAGTGGTTGATCATTAATTCAACACATTAATATAGTAAAAATTAAATATGTGTTACTGTAACGGATTCAATGATTTCCAATATTAGAAAGCATCGCTGGAATTACATCGGACACGAGCTACGAATAGATACTGAAAGACTCCTATGTCTTTCTTTGATGTGGTCACCAAAGAACAAAAGAAAACGAGGAAGACAAAAAGAAACTTTTTGTAGAGCTATTACAAGGGAACCTTTCGCTATCGGTATCAGCAATAATGAAGATCTAAAGCAAATTTCAATGAACCGAGACAGGGAAATCTATGACACCGCTCTATGTGCCGTCTTTGGCCCTAGAGAAATAACTAACTAATACTCTCCCAATACCAACCACAATGTACTACTGTTGTGTCTCTTCACTGATATCTAGAAATAAGTCATAGGTATAAACACACACCTTAGATATGCCTGAGATCTTTCATAGGTATAAACACACACATTAGATATGCCCGAGATCTTTCATAGGTATAAACACACACCTTAGATATGCCCGAGATCTTTCATAGGTATAAACACACACCTTAGATATGCCCGAGATCTTCACACCTTGATTCTACCAGCAAGTGTCAGGAAATCAAGGAGAAATATTATTGCCACACATAATGTATTATTGATGCATACCGAGATTATGCGCATTTCTTCGTTCCGAATCTTTTTCCAGTTTCGCAATCTGTGTGTCGGTAGCCGTGAATCTGGCACACGGTGTAGTCTATAATAGAAACTAAATCCCTGGTATAGCAGTGTGAATAGATGATGCGGAATGCCAGAAGGTGTCATTAATCTCAAAGTCGATAATCCTTTACCGCCTTGGTCAAAACGTTTCCTGAAGCACAGATTAAGTTTACTTTTCAGTCTTAAAATTTTGCTTCTTTATTTTTACCTTTTGAATAATTAATGGAGACTTGTTCTAGAAAGTGAAAATAAAATGTGCTTTGCCATAGAAGATGGAAGTAGGCAGGTGTGATGGGTGGGCAATGGGATCGAAAACACTAAAAGCAATATTCAGGGGTGCAACAACCGAAATGGAGTTAGTGTATATAAAATGGACGGGACGGATTGTGATTGCCTAGGGTGCAATAAATCTTCGTTTCTGCACTGACAACGACGTGTACAGTAATGATTGTTTATAAAATATATCTTACCTGAATCAGAACACTTCACTTTCTACATAACAAATATTAATTAAATTGTGTATATTTGCACGACACACTCTTATATTCAAGATGTCAAATATTTCTTGCAATTGTACGTTCATTATACGGATTTCCTAACCAGAACACAATACAAATCTCGCTCTAATTAACTTTAACAATATTTGCCAGATGTTCCTTTATTTCAGTTACCTGTTTTTTTATTTACATCTGCATCGTGTCATTTTGTGTACAATGTACTCAGAATATGATGGCATGTTCTGCACTAGTGTACATGTTCACTTGCGTATCTTTTATCCTGAACATGCGGGTGTTCTTGGCAACGTGATAGTAGACAATCTTACATGAAAAACACCTATCATCGGTAAGTTCACAATGGATAAAAGGGATGTGCTGATGTTGCGTACAGAACGACTGTTAGACCTGGACACTGTCATTGATGACGATTAATTTCAGAAGATTTAGGGAATTTGGTTGTAAACGTGGCACATGCCAGGGTTGCCAATTGCAATTGATTTTGCTCCTAATAAAATTTCAGGTAATATATGGCCAAAAATGGCCAAATTTCTAAATTTTAATACGTTTTGAAACTGATCAACAATATAACAAATGACCAAACACACATTTCATTGTCAAGAATTAATTTTTTTAAAATTCTGGCAACCTAGACACAAGCAAAGACTACGCGCTTGCGCAGTAAAGCTAGGAGTGTTTCAACCGTCAATCCACATGAACTATAAGCGTGCATACTCTTGAACATCTGCTTGGGGGGGGGGGGACTTAGCACCTATGGGTTTGTCCGGAGTGCAATGACAGCGCGTAATCAATAGCTAGTATCTTTTAATAAATGATGCTATTTTCACGTGTTACTGATGTTAATGTCTGTAATTTTTCCCTAGTCATGTGAACGTAAGTTGTGTCGCCCCTACTTGTTGCGTTTGATATATACGTGTATATCCCTCATAAAGGCCTTTCGGTCGAAACGTCGATGTGTGTGTGTGTACCTATGTGTGTTTCATGTAATTAGCAAAACTTCATTATATACTTCTTTATTATTACCTCGTTTCAATCTTTACCTGTTGGATTTCAGTTTTGAGCAGTGAGTACATATTTCCGATGTAGTAGTTGTATATAGCTCGTTACTTTATTTACTATGTTCTTCAATACCTGGTACTCGCATACATTTGAGACTTGTGCAGGGGCGTTATGAGAATTATGCATGGGCGTATCCTCCATGCGTTCTACTTGTGCGGCGAACACATAATATTAACAGGAAATTAAAAATTGCATTTATTATTCACTACTTTGTAATGTTGTTCTCTTCCAATGTTTTTCGACATTTACCAAGAAGTTTAAGTCGTAATGCTGATACAGTGTGATATAGTAATATATGATAGCTAACGCTAGTCGACATGCCACATAATGACGAATGAATGTTCTGCTGGGATTTCTCGCCCAATTTTAATAGCTAACCAGCATTTGATAATTTCCGTCGAATGTTGTACAAGTAAATTTAAGTAGGAAGCCAGAGGACAATTAAAAAAATTCTTGAGACTGACGGGAATTGAACCAATCCATTCAACGGCACCAAATCGCCTAGCAACCATTGCACACGCGTTCTTCCGTACTTGACTAACCGCATCTCCCAAAAAAGATGCGATTTTGTTAAGACATTCAAACCGTGCACTCAAAGTGACCAGAACGGACCAATCCAGACAAAGACTATTACAACAACAACAAACATCCCGTACAGGTATTGAAATATCCTCAGTAACAACAAACATGTAACATATAATATCCGTATTAGTTGTAGTCTGGTACAACGTCTCGAATGTTGTAGTCTGGTACAACGTCTCAAATGTTGTAGTCTTGCACAACGTCTCGAATGTTGTGGTCTGGTAGATTTGAAAACGCAAGTTATGACGTCAGTGGCCAATCTTCCTAATAGTTTTACCTCGCTCTAACCATGACCGATGAATAGGAGACCTGTTCGCTGATTTAATTATGACCATATTCGTGAAGTTTTTAATTATTGTTTAGCTCTCGATTGGACGCTATTTATATAATTACAATTGTGTGTTAGAAATAGCCAAGGCCAACAAAAATTAATTCATTGGTATATTCATTGATATATCGTTCATATCATATATTCATTCCATGCCTTCCGACGTAGGCGACCATGTCTCTCTACAGTCCTCTGTATTATATAGTGCATTATATAATGTAATTATATAATGGGCTGGGCTGGCCACATCGTCCGTATGCAAGACAAGCGCCTTCCAAAGAGATTACTTTATGGGGAGCTGTGCGAAGGTAAATGTTCAAGTGGAGGGCAGAAAAAGCGCTTTAAGGATCACCTAAAAAGCTCTCAAGCACTGCAGTATCGATCCTACCTACTGGGAGACTACAGCACTTGATCGCTCAGTCTGGCACACCCAGATAACTGCTGGCATCATAAAATTTTAAAAAGAAAGAACACTGTTGGCAATCCACAAGCGCAAGAAGCGGAAGGACAAATCCGAAAATTCTCCTACCCCGAACCTTCAGCACTCCTGCAATAGAACTTTCCGTGCACGAATCGGACTCATCGGGCATCTACGAACTCACAAACTAAATTAGTTCATTACCAATTTTAATTATAATTTTTTTTCCCATCGCATTTAATGTTTTTCATGTCATGCTCATCTTCGCTTGCGAAGGAGGAACATCATCATAGTACATTATATATACATAAAATACATATCAACCAATATATTGCAAGGAAATTCCCTTCACCCCCATAGGTCATGTTTTTACGTTTTAGTTGAGAGGTCTTTATTGAGGAAGTTGGTGTTCTAACTCTACCATTAATTGGTGTCGTTGTTCAGTGTTTTGACAGAACTGAGTTAGAATGGGCTGGGTTTGCACATTGTGTTCCCTATTTCGTAAGTTCAAATATACACAATTTAGTTGACATTTTTCATCAAACCAATGACTATCCTCGCACAAGTATATATAACTGGTTTATAAATGACAATAATAACGATTACATGGGAGGGGTACATAATCATTATAATTGGCAGAACACCCCTATCTCGCAATACCGGGATACGCCTGTGGGCATATGGCGAGTCATACAATGTAAAGCCAGCAGTTACTGAAAGTTAACAGGTAAACTTATAGAAAAGGTGGACTGGTATGCCAGGATATTCAGAACAAATTCGGTAGACTGGCGCTTTTTGGATATCCAGGGCATATTATATAATAATACTTGGGGTTTACAACTGGATAATCACAAAATATGTCGTAAAGTAGCACCGCTATTCGTTTTTTTGTGGCAGCTATGAATACTGAAGTCCATCACATGATGAGCATTATCACGTTTTTCTTAATTTCGTTTCACATATACACATCAGTATATACTTTTAATGAGCTTCGTATATGCATCCTACACTCACACATGCACACGCACATTTACAAAAATGTAAGAGGGTTGCAGATACTAACAATACAAGACTTTCCAGTTTGTGACATTGCACCTAACAGCCACATTGAATCATTTAAATATAATACTGCCCAGCTTGTGACAACAGCTACATTGAATCATCTAACAAAAGAAGACTGCCCACCTTGAGACAACAGCTACATTGAATCATCTAACAATAGAAGACTGCCCACCTTGAGACAACAGCTACATTGAATCATCTAACAATAGAAGACTGCCCAGCTTGTGACAACAGCTACATTGAATCATCTAACAATAGAAGACTGTCCACCTTGAGACAACAGCTGCATTGAATCATCTAACAATAGAAGACTGTCCAGCTTGAAACATTGCACCTAAAAGCTACATCGAATCATCTATGGCGCGAAAGTTTTGGAAAACGTCCCCAGTAAAAAGAATGCTATAAGTACAATTATTGAGCTAAAAGAAAAACTTCACAATCTGCCATAGGTAATATGATTGATTGATTGAATATGAATGGAAACTCCATCATATGGCATAGTAATACGAATGAAAGCCTCGTACTTCTTTAAAATTTCTCTCATTATCATCAACTTACTGTAATAGAATTAACTATATTCTCCTGCGTTTTTGTTATTGCTTTTTTTAGAGCTAATAGATGACATTGTTAGGCTCTCGTCTTTCTGGCATATTGTTTCATGTTCTCTGGTATATTGTTGAATCATTTCTGTTTGTATTGTGTCATAAGTTCTGGTTTATTGTTAACTCATCTTCTGCTTGTATTGTGTCATGATGTCTAGTATATTGTTAAATCAACTCTAATGAACGGTTATTTTTTTTATACAAACCTGACAAGACTGACATGTACATATGTTTTTAATTAACGCAGAAAGTGTGTGTTTGTCATTGTCCCCAGGAATTACAAGCGATTTGCTCTTTTTTCCTGCGTACAAAGGTTTCTCAGTGTTTTCTTTGATACACATAAAGCTTCAACTGTCGTCTTAATGTAGTGCCTATATTAAAATTGCCTTCTTTGTGGGTGGGGTTTAAAGCAGACAGTGAAACATGAAAAAGCTCCATAACCATGAAAAGTGTAAAGCAGAGATGTGGTCCTCTCCAACATCTTCTTCTTCTTCTTTCTGTCCTCATGTACCTTTCGGTGTTGAGGGGAGAGTGAGTGAACGGTCTTTTGCCCTTCTATTTGCCTCCTCTGCTGTTATATTTCCGAGTGTCTCTAATACAATATCTATCCACCTTTTACGAGGGCGTCCAATAGGTCTCCTGTTTTCTCCAACATCAATGAATGAAAAATTGTACGGTGATGTGACAAGCCTGAGACAGACCGCTACCTTCAAAAGAATGTTTAAGAAATTTCGTATGAGCAAACAAAGAAGTACCCCTCTGCTGAAATTTAGTCCAGGTATTTCTTTCATCTGGTTCACGCAGCGTACTTTCAATAAACAGTTAACTCCATCAATCTGTATCTAATCCATACTGGAGGTGTCTTCCTCAACAGTGCCAAACTTCTAGTCTCGGGTCGCTAATTTTAGATATTATCGTACGATATTTTAGGAACAGCTACTACCTTTCTCAATTATTTATAAACGAGTTCCTTCATTCCAGTTACGTCACAATCCTTCAAGGATGAAAACGTAGATACCTGGAATGAAACCAAACACACATTGCCAGATTCCGGTTATCTTGACTGCTATTTGCACGTCACGTGCAATTTTTAGAACGATGGCGTAAAACTCCATCACTTTACTTTTGTTGCTAATATTTATTTTGGGCGAAGAAAGTGTAATATTTTTATTGGACTCAAATCACAATGTGTGTAATAAGAATAATGTATCAATGTATCTAGTAAATCGTCGTGTGTGAATGTGTTGTCCGGTAAGTTAGTACATGTTTTCATCAAGTAACTGCATATCCTTTCTGGCAACATCGATGTGCAGTATCACACTGTGACGTCACGTTCAATTTTTTTCCCTATTATATCTAACTATTTCATGCGCGTCAATATGATGGAGGAAAATAACGCCAGGTATTTCTGTAAATTCTGAAGCAGTGATTATCAAATGTGTTCATACCATCGCCCTACTTCTTATAGATTTTATAGACCCGGTGCCATTTGTCATATTCCTAATACATGCCCGTACTTGTTTATTATTTTTAGTTGCAAAGTTTGCTTTCCCTGTTATAGCACCCATTACACAGCATAATATGGAGAGCAGAGTGTGAATATACTATAAATAACTTTTAAATACACGTATCACGACTAAGATAAGCGATGAGGGATTTAGTTCATTGTACCCAGATTTCCCCATATGTACTTCATGCAGCCAGTACTTCTCAACGAAGCGGTGCACCATCTGGTAAAATTACAACTCATAGTAACTAACTCCGCTGGTTCAGGTCCCTTCTAGCAGCACTGAATCGCTTTGCAACACATATAAACAGCAGTTTTTCCGTACTTGACCAAAAACATCACCAAAAAAACGTGTGATTTCGTCACGACATCAACCTGTGTACTCAAGTCACTGATAACGGACCAATCGAAATAAAGACTATTACAGCATCAACGAACATCCCGCACAAGTATTTAATTATCCGTAGGAACACAAACATAGAACATGTATATTCTACTTGTACTGTACCAAATACTTTACATTTATGCCAAAGAATCAGTCACATTTTGTAAAATGTTTATCTTATTAATGCTATTAAAAAGGCCAGAAGAAGACCACGGAAAAGATGGATAGAAAACGTCAGGGACATCCTGAACAGAAACGGTCTTATCACAAACGAAGCCACACATCTGGCTGTGGAACTCGAGCTACAACCACCCCTACGCTTAACGGCAAGATAATAGCACTATCTTTGATGTAGAATTAGCAAGTAGATTCATGTTTCCATATAACTCACTGATCCTTCATCACCTACTGGAAGTATCGTATGATTATTACAACACCCCACTACCCCTATTTTGTCGAGACAATGTCTTGAGCTTCAAGAAACGTTTCTTCTTGAGTAAGTTGCACGCACTCGTGATTTTTACTAATTTAGCAAGCGTCATGAGAACGTAATGACTGTCGCTCATCTTATGAGTCTCAGGTATCTCCTCATTTGACAGAGTAGATCACATTTATAACTCAAATGTATAAATAATCAAAGATATTCTTCTTTTATAAACTATACTTATCATCATAATAATTTTAACAATGTAACTTATCTTTAAGTAATCTGTTTAGTTATCCGAAGACGTACTTTTAAAAAAAAAGCATCCATTAACACTGTTTCCATTACCAAATTATGTTTATGATGTATACTATCTGAATACTAACACTTTTATAGAAATAATTTATTTTTGTATGTTCACCAACTACTGAGTATGTGTCTTCTGTGATATATATATATATATATACATTCATATAATATGCAACTACAGTATTCACAACTCAATGTTCATGGAAAAGTTCTAAGGATAGTAAGAACTATTTGTTAGAAACAAACGGCTGCGATGAGGGTTGACAGCAATGGAAAATGTCAAAGGATAGAATTGGTCGTCAGATAGGAATATGTAATATCACGAGAATCTTTCTCCCTGTATACATAAGATATTATGCGAAATATAGAAAACATGGAAAACTATAGAAAACATAGAAAAGGAGTAGGAGTTGGAGGCTACACTGTGAATGATGTGAGATCTGCTGATGTTAAAGTACTGATTATAGGAAGTGAGTAACAACTTCAAGCCCTGGTAGCCATGGTAGAAAGAAATTTGTAAATAAAAACCTCAGTATGAAAAAGAAGGAACAAAAACCCAGAAGTAATAGAAATTTGAGGAGCGCGGTAGACTAGTTGATAGTGAGTTTGCTTTCTATCACCGGGTTACAGCGTGCCAGGTTCGAAATCATGTCCCGAAAAAAAAAATTATCCGGGTTGTAATTTCTCGCTTGACAAGACCACTCCTTCAGTCGACCCAGCTGTAAATGAGTACTTAACGCATGAGTTAACGGAGGTAAAGACAGCACGGAAGGGAACTCACCACCCCCACCTAATAGTTGCTGCGGCTTAGTACATGAAGAGTTATCTTCATCCCCAACGGCAAGTTGCTGCCATGGGACATACCTTTACTTTTTAATAGATATTTCAAAGAAATATTCACCACAAGATGCTATATATTTAAGGCATATATATATATATGTCCCGCCATCATCATCATATGCCATTCAGTTTCCGTAAGGAATACTAGCTAAAGCGGACTTTCAACATCCTTTGTCTCTTACCTTGGGATTGCATTCTGCTAGACTGTATCCTTTCATGATGAAGTGTCCCTCCCATTTGTCTATCTGTTTACCTCGTGCTTTCCTCTTCTCAACGCTATTTTCAAGTTTGGTCTTCAGCTGGGTATCATGTCCTTTAATAAATCCAAAATATGTTTTATTTGCAATAATATTTATTTTATTATATGCAGTGTTGTCAGAACCTATTTGTTAGTTTTATTCTTTTTCCACGAATATTTCTTTATCTTCTTTGCGCATATATCAACATCTCAAATGCATCAATTCTATCTCCTATAGTTGTATGTCCATTATCCATGTTTCCCAATGTGGGTCAATATTAATAATTCAGTCATTTCTAATTAAATTTTCAATAATATAATATACGCCACAAGTACAATACTGCAACTCACACATTTCAAGCGCAGATATCTGCTGATTCATTGCGTATGTATCCAAATGCAGATTTCTACAGATCTATGGGGTATATATCCAAAGGCAGATTTCTACTGATCTATGGGGTATATCCAAATGTAGATTTCTACAGATCTATGGGGTATATATCCAGATGTAGATTTCTACAGATCTATGGGGTATATATCCAGATGTAGATTTCTACAGATCTATGGGTATATATCCAAATGTAAATTTCTACAGATCTATGGGGTATATCCAAATGTAAATTTCTACAGATCTATGGGGTATATATCCAGATGTAGATTTCTACAGATCTATGGGGTATATATCCAAATGTAAATTTCTTCAGATCTATGGGGTATATTTCCAAAAGACAACAATGTAGGTTAAATTTCCTCTTTCATTTCAGTGCAGAAATTGTGAGGCAAACTGAACATTACATTTTCTCTTTACGTTCTAGCAACAAATGAAGCAATGTTTCTACTATTTAAACATGGCCCGCAAATCAAAGATTAAGATTAAATTAAATGATTAAGATGGGGTGCAAAGGGAACGCATTGCTCTAGGCGGACCCAGGGTTAGCAGATAACCAAGATCCCAAATGTACCTCCACGCGGTGCACCCTGGAAACAGAAATACAGCAGCTCGAGCTGATTCTGGCCAAATCATTTGGGGATCGTGTCCGAGAATGTGGAGGTAGCAGATGGAAAGAGATTTGACTGCACAAGAGACAGACAATATCTCCGACACCACCAGCATCACCACATATAGCGACACTGTCGACATACAGTGAAGCAGGGCAGTCCAGTCCGAACATTGGAGGGGCGGCCAATGTAAAATGCACGTAAAGATAGATGCATGGCGAGAGACAAATAGATTTCATAACGAGTACAATGAAACAATGAAAAGGCAGAACAGCGCTAGAGGGCTGCGCGAACTGCAAATAGAAAGTGAAAAGTCCCTAGGAAAGGGGAACTACAAGCACCGTCAGCTCGAGACGAGCTTCTAGTTACCTGTGTCCCTTACAGGCAGAGACCCAGACCCATCCATTGGCGTTTGATAAAGCAAGAAGTCCTAACCCAACTCTAATGTCGAGCCTTCCTAAACCGGAAATATGCTCGCGAAGAGAAAGGGTTTCGTACTCGATACGCTCAGGCACGAAAGGGACAACGATTTAGCCCTGGCCCAACTCTACTGTCAGGTTTTCCTACACCGGAAAGACAATTGAAGAGAGAAAGGGTTCAGTACCTGATGGGCTCAGGCGCTATTCGGACAAGGACGCTCAGCTCGAGAACGCCTTGCTCTCAAACGCTTGGTGTGAGACTCGAACTTAGACAAGGGGTACACGATGTCGGTGAATGACACCTCGGCTAAGAGGGCGAAAGAGCCAGGGTCCAACTCATCTGTTGAGTTCTTCCCCTTAAGGAACCAGGCTCACGGATGAGAAACGGTTCAGTACCCAATGGGCACAGGCACAGCACGTCCAATTACACGAGGCAAGTTCATAGACAGTGGAACACCTCGTTCGAGTCAGACGAGAGCAAAAAATCGTCTGGGCGAAGAGGCTCCATTACGCGTGCCTGGAGACAGATATAGAGGCTGTCACAGGCTAAGGGTAGCCCACCCGAATTGTCAAGTCATGCCGAAATCGGATGTGCTAGGCCTACAAGGCGCATAACGGTGGCACAACGTAATCACGCTCCCGGCGGAAATCGCACGGATATCCGTGATGGTTACAATGGAGCGAACGAAAAACAAACAAACAAACAAATGATTAAGATAAAAAAAAGATAAAGTTTGACATATAGAAATCCTGTGCACACCCTCATTTAAAACTACGACCGTCGTGGTGAAGGACTCTGTACAGGAAGTAAACAAGCCATCATTCGTTGTGTTTGTGATCATTGTCATGATTTTGTTGGCCACTGTTTATATACTTGACGTCGCATACCAAAAACGCCAAGACCGACAGAAAAATGCACGGAAATATTTTAAAAAGCAGTCTCTCATGTCATGTTTACTTTCTGCACACAGGTCTTTATTGTGGATCGGTCTTGGTGAAAATACAATCTGACACCTTGCACGGAGGAAAATGAACACTTTCAACATGACAACGGTAAATAAACAAGTAGTGATAGAACACTTCTGCGTTCACTCTTAAACCCTTGCACACTGGCAGGATTTACTCAAGAGATTTGAATGCGATGTGTTATGATTTACAGCTTGCTGAGATATATGTGCCATTCAGCCCAACATGTTGGATTTCATCATGGCTTCGGAGTCATTTTTACCATCTTTGATATGCGACAGCCAACACTACTTTAACAACTCCATAGTCGTTTCCTACGAAGTGTATGGCGGCTGCAATGTTGCTATTATTTGCTATATCTTTTCTGGTGCCCACCCAACACAAACAAGGGGAGACAATAATGTTTTGGAATGGGGAGATAATAATGTGTTCGAATGGGGAGATAATAATGTGTTGGAGTGGGGAGATCATGGAATGTTGGATCAGCTAAATGATGGTGAATAGATGTAGCATAATTGTCATAATTTTTAAATATCTTATCTCTGGGCGTGGTAGTACGGACGAAGATGTAAAACATAACGAGATGAACGGAAATACGTAAATGTGTTAGAAATATTTATAAATAAAACATACTAGCAATGAGACACAGTGACAGACGATATTTCGATTACAACACCTTCATCAGAATTAAAGCTCAACATACTTTACATATAAGCGTACATATGGTGTATCGATGGTAGGTGGAAGATAATAAAGTGATTTAATAAAAAAGATACGTTGACAAGAAATGAAGAGAGGTGGCGTAACTGGAGTGGCATATGGACAAGAGAATGAAAACGAGGGAAATGAGATTCAGTAAGACAACAAGTATATATTTGCAACCTATATTATACACCATTGCAATATATATATATATATATATATATATATATATATAACAGCTACCTCCGTAAATCTATGTTTGTGTCGCCATTGAAAAATCTCAACAGCGTCACCGATTATAATGAAATTGGGCATGACGACTAACTATGTAATAATCTTACCCATATTCAATATGAGGAAACTTAAAACTGTTCCTGTGTGTCGGAAAAACTGACAATTGATATGGTTGGTTAACCTTTTTACCTCTGGCATATGCTTAAAGGTCAAACACATGTAAACATATACTGATAGGTCTACTAAACGGTAGAAATTAATATTGCTTTCAATTTACGTACTCTTTCTCCTTGCCTATTGCTAATGCAGTGTATATCTATCTATTTATGAAGAAACGACATAATACTGATTTTATCAACGTTTCTGTTGTATTCTTAAATTCAAAAGGATTGGACATTGAATTTCCCAAGTAACGATTGTAATAGGACTACTGCAAAGTTTATATATAGCAGGTCAATTTTACGACCTATATCGACAGTCACTGTTAGTTCAGTTGATAGCAACGGCAGTAAGATGCATACTATCTTTGTTTTCGGAGATCGATCCCAGAGATTGACATTTGTTAATTTTTTTATTATTGAACTTTTTAGAACCGTAGATATAACAAATGAAAGCATCTGTCACATTTGAATAATAATTCGCGATTACTCTTTTTTTAAATTTTAAACGTATTCCTTGAAATCACATAGGCCTATTGTATGTAGGTATGTAGCATTGAACCGGGACCTCAAGGGTCTGAGAACGGCGTTCTAACCACACGACTATGCGCTCCATTCAATCACGCCCTTTTAGTAAATGTGCTTGCTGCGACTGATATGCGTGTATTTCTTTCTTTCATTGCGTAGCCCCCATCTGCAGACATTCTGCTACTCAAGTAAGTAAATGTGGATTCTTTTTCCAGTATTTGGTTGTTTGCTGTTATTTGATGAGTTGGTTCATTGATTTTTATTTGGATGTGTTGATCTGAAGCCCAATTTGATCTGCGAGTGGGCATAGCTTATTGGTTGTATCTTGTGTTTGTTGAGTTTTTTTATATGACCATTACTAATCTCTTCCTGATCTCGTAGAGCAATCTCATGTGTGGGGGGGGGGGGGTTAATGGTTGATCCGAGATATTCAAAGTTACTGATTTTCTTGTTGTTCTTCATCAATGACTATTGTAGGTGTGAGGTCATCTTTGTTGATATGTATTATTTTTGTCTTTTTATGCAATAAGGAAACAATTTTGTCTTTCGATATGATGTTTGACATACTTATGTGTTCCAACCCTTGGGGAAGGAACCCCTTGATATTAGTGTGGTGTCATATGCCAATAAATATAAATAACAAAATGATGATAACACAAATAAGAATAATATTAATGATACCAATAACAATAATATAATAATAACAATATAATAGTATAATAATGTAATAATAATAACAATAACTAGTCAATATTGAAGTAGTGTCACATTGGAGACAAAATTTCTCCAAACACTTCTGTTCTCAGCTACTGTGATAAGTGTGAAAGAATCCTGGCCGGAACTTTCTTGAGCATGTAAATTCAAGATTTTCTTAACACAGACGGTATAGATTGAACCATAACAGATGAAATTCATATAAAAATGAGAACTATGTAATATTTAGTACAGCGATGAACGTAATAGCTACTAACAATGAAAAAACGTAAACACAATTATATTGCGGAAAATTATAGTGACCATAAATGTATCCAATGAAACCAAGCTATAGAAACAGATTAACTAGCGTAACTCTGCACAATATATGTTTGGAAAGATCAATGTTCATACAAACAACAGTATTCAGGAACGACATAAAATACACATTATTTGAAATGAGAAGCAAGCGAAATTGGGAAATTCATATTTATTCCATTCTGGCCAAATGAAGTTAATAGGCGTACTTCTAGGCTGTGTAAAGTCATAAAAAATAATACGCAGACACGATCGGACATCCATATGTATAATGAGAATGTGTTTGTTTTTTAGAACAAAATAAAAATCAAGATTAACCATAGAGAACATCGGCTTGGTCAAGTGGACACCAAGTAAAGGCTGTGGAAAAAGGAAATGTAGCTCCTGACATCTCTAGCAGCTGAATGATGGCTCTAATTCACAGCAACAGGAAATCTGCTAAAGATTGGGTGAAGCACTTTTGAAGATTATTAGGGACAATTGATTTGGAAATTCGTTTCGATGCTATAGTGTTTTCTTTTTAAAACTTGTCCTATCTTATTTATATCAAATCTATCAAAATACTTTGCACATATCAAATGAATATTTGAAGATGGTCTTTCATTATCCATGAGTTATAATTTAGTAGTCACAATTGTGCAGGCGCTGTCGATTCCATAAACGGTCACTATTCTGTGATCTTTGTCGATGAAATCATTATCGAACGTTAGATTTCACTTTTATTTTATAAGTGAACATTTTATAATCATACATTCTTGAGTTGTCGTGAATTTGTGAGCATTCAATAATGTTGTATGTTAATCATACATTCTTGAGTTGTCGTGAATTTGTGAGCATTCAATAATGTTGTATGTTATATTTCCGGTATGTTTTCAATACATTTATCTTTGATATTAAAATGTATCGTGCCGTAATGAATCGTAACTTCATGAACATTCACATAAATTACATTACACGCGGACACCTTTTAATTGTTGTGGTTACTTTCAATTACTTTTGTGTACCTTCAATTACGTATTTGTACCTTAAATTCTTCTTCTTCTTCTTCTTCTTTCGTTCGCTAATAATGTCTATATCTGCAGTGTTGTTTCTTGTATAAATTGGACAGTGTTTTCCATTTCTTGTTTTGTACCATAAAGTTTAACATTCATTGGTGTATCAGAAGGCCAGTATGTGCATCTCAATGTGTCATAGTTTGCACATTCTTGAAGGATATGTTCTGAAGTCTGATTGACTTGTCCACAGTTACACTTTGCTGTTGTGCCAATTTTAAATTTTGTATACATATGGCTGTTTAGTCTATTGTGTCCAGTTCTCAGTCGAAATATGATGACCTGTTCTTGTCTGTTAAGTAGGTGGTAGTCGTCCCGTGGAGGTAAGTTATGCTTTCGTTGTGTCTTTATCATGGATTTCTTTTGGTGATAGCTGATTGGTACATCCGGTTGCTGCATGTTAGCACCTTCCTTGGCGAGTTTATCAGCTCTCTCATTTCCTGCTATTCCATAATGTGATGGAATCCATTGCAGTATAACTCTACACCTATTTTGTACTATGGACAATACCTCTTTTAACTCTGGAAGTTTATTGGATTGTAGTGCCTCTAGTACTGACCTTGCATCTGTAAGTATTACAATAGGGTGTGAGGTCCTGTCCAATGTTAACAGTTTCTCTGCAGCTGTATAAATAGCTTTGACTTCAGAGTCATAGTTTTTGCAGTAATTCCTTGTTGGTATACAAGTGGTATCAGTGGTGCCATCTGGGTATTATACATATACACCACTTCCTACATTTTTTACTGCATTCTGTGCTGATCCATCTGTATATACTCTGGTACATAAATCACTTGGGTAAACATCATCAAGGAAACTGAGAGCTGCTACTCTTTTCTACAGATTATTCTGATGTTCATCCCCATGCACACCTGTTATTGTTGTTTGGATGGTCACTGGTAAGCATGTCCGTTTTTCCAATGGGGTGTGTTCTGGTTGAGATGTCAGTGGTATTGTTACCTCTGGCAGATCCGTTACCTGTCTACGTAGACGCTTGGCCTGGTGTATGAAGCTGCTTCTTTTAAGCTGTCCTTGTGACAGATTCTGGAATCTTTCCTTCATTGGGTGACTATGGTGGAAAAGAAACTTTTCTCCATGTATTATAATTTTAGTATGTCTACGCTCTTTCATTGACTGCATCCCTTCGATATTCTACATTTCTATGATTGTTGTGGATCTTATTACGCCTGTAATGATTCTAAGTTCTTGGTTCTGTACACTATCTAGGTTATGTAGTGTAGTGTTTGATTATGAACTCCATGCTGTAGAACCATATTCCAAGTGTGGTCGAAAGGCTTGTTGGTATACATTTTTAGAATTCTTTCATTAGCTCCTATCTTCCTTCTAGCCTTTGTTTCTGCTTTGCTGATCAAATGTTACACCAAGATATATGGGTTGGTCATCTACCTTTAAGACAGTTTTATTTACATAGATGTTTCCTAGTCTTTGTTTTGGTGAAAGTGTAAAAAGGGTTGTTGCTGACTTATCTATATTAATACTTACACACCATTTGTCAGCCCAATTAGTCAAAATGTCCATGGCTCTCTGAAGCATTTTTGTGGCAACCATGGCGCTCTCATGTGTGAACCAAGTCATCTGCATATAGTGCTGCCTTAGTCCACAGGGTATTTCTTCAATTAGATCATTGATAAATATGAGAAAAAGAGTGGGTGATAGAACTCCTCCATGAGGCACTCCATGGCGTAGTAATACTTTCCTACTTTTTTGCCATTTACTTGTACTCTGGCTCTTCTATTGTGAAGAAAGGTTTTCGTCCATCTATACATATTTCCACATATCTTGTAGTTTCTCATTTTTTGAAGCAATCCTTCTTTCCATACTTTATCAAAGGCCTCATGTAAATCAATCCATGCCACTAAAACTGATTTTTGTGTCTTTGAAAGCATCCTCAATTTCCTGTAAGAGGTATGTGGTTTGATCCTCTGTGGAGTAGCAATGCCTGAAACCTGCCTGCTGTGGTGCAAGGAATTTTCTACTTTCCAGGTGAAATTTTAGTCTTAGGTTTATGATGCGCTCCATTGTTTTGCACAGGCAACTTGTAAGACTAATTGGTATGTAGCTAGATGGTGTTGTTCCATCTTTTCCAGGTTTAAGCAAAGGGACCATAATTGATTCTCTCCAGATTTGTGGTATTTTCCCAGTAGTCCAGCTAATATTTAGGATATCCAATAGTTTCCTTCTGGCTGATATTCCTTTATTCTTTATCATTTCATTTGATATTTCATCAATACCTGGGGACTTATTTAGCTTTAGTTTAGAGACTGCTAATTCCAATTCACTATATGTGAACAATGTATCCATAATTTCATCTGCGCTGTTTTCATCACTGATTCTAGTCTGAGCATGTTCCAATTTACTTTTTTGGTCGCTCCGCACTGTACCCTGTTTCTCTGGACTAATTTCAATATTGCAGTCTTGAGCAAAAATCCTAGCGAAATTATCTACTGCTTGCTTTCCTGTAATCATTTTGCCATTCTGTACGAGTGTTATGTTTGTGCTTCTTCCTGTTCCCTCATCATTTAGTTGTTTGACCAGTTTCCACAGTTTTCTTCCATCCGTTTCAAAATTTAAGGATTCTCTTTCCAACTCTTTCTTCTAGCTTCTAGTTTGGTTCTTTGGAATTTAGCTTTTGCGTATTGATGTTTGTTGTGATGTTCCTGGCTTGGGTTATGTTCCACTTCCGTCCGTGCTTTTTCTAATTCTTCTTGCAGCAGTTCTAGTTGTTCACTCCAGTATGGCTTGTATTGTTTGCGTGCTCCTCTTGGTATTGCTTCCTTGGCAGCTTGATGAATACATTTATTGAACTCTTTGAATATGGCGTTTATGTCTTTTCCTTCCATATCTATTTGTCCAGCTAAAACACTACTGCGGTGTTTAAATAGTCCCCAATTTGCTTTTTTTTATAATTCCATCTTGGAAGGCTACATACATTTCCTGTGAGTTCATTTTTAATACTAAGGAGGACTGGTCGATGGTCGCTACCTTCAAGTTGCTTCCCCACTGTTCTATTGATTTCCCAGTTTAGATCTGCTGAGTACAATGCCAAGTCTGGCATGGAAGTGGTTTGCCATGCTCTTGAGTAGTATGTTGGAGGATCTTTTGGCGTATTAAGCAATAGAAGAAATTTATCGTCTTGCCAGATTTCAAGTTCTTCTCCTCTTTTATCCATGTGGTCATAACCCCAGCTTTGTGAGTGACTATTAAAATCTCCACATACTATCAGTCTTCCTTTTACGATATTGTGTCCAGGGAAAGGGACTGGTCATTTGGACAATAATAATTTAGTAGGTTGAAGTCTGTGTTCTTGGTCTTTAGTTGAAGGACCTGATATTCTGCTCCTTCCATGTATAGCTCAGTTTGATGTGCGCTGATATTATTTTTGACTATAATTAGTATACCTCCTTTTCTGCTGTCTATTCTATCAGCTCTAAAGCACTGATAACCTGAAATTTTAATGGTTACATCTTTGATGAATTGTGTCTCTTGTATGCAACAAATGCTGACCTGTTCCTTAAGAAGGGGGTTTTCTAATTCTAATTTCTTGCTATAGCCATCGTTTTTGCTAATTACACCCTCAGCATTCCAGTGCATTATTGTAAGTGGTGTCTCATTGGTGTATAATATTTGTTGGTCAGTGATATTACTCTTGTGCCTCCTGACTCCACAAGGCAACCGAAGAGGACCTCCAGTCGTATGGGGTGGGCCCTTTCGAGGTATAGGGCCCGATGCTACTCCTGCCTGGTGAGTCGTCACAGGGTTAGCACCATAAAGGGGTAATGCAGATATAGACATTCATGTGCGATAATGAATGACATTCTGATTGTTGCGGTGCGCCTTCTGGCCAAATGTCGCTGGCTTCAGCACATGTACCTACAATAATTAGTGGGTACTTTCAATTTCACGTGGGTACTTTAATTTCTCGTCGGTCCATTCAACAGCTCTTGGGTACCTTAAGTACCTTTATTGAAAAAAATAGCTATGTCTCTGTGTAGGGCATGATCAACACACTGAGCATAAAGTCCATGTGTATATTTGAGAGAGTGGAGTATGCAATTACTTTGACATCGCATCCTGAAAATTTCATCAGTATTAAAATTTCCATGGAAAATTTGAAGCGAGACGCCTGCTGTATATGTATCATAACAGCACATTACACCATGCATATATCTAGCTCAGGTTAGCCAAACATATTGATAATAATTCTTGACTGAATAGATCTTTAAAACCATTCAATTCATTTTTATTTCTTAGAGAATTATGTTTTGTAATACATAGTTCTCATATTTCGACTAGTACTTTTGTCAATTTTGAATAAGGTTGCAACAGTTAATTTCCTGGTATAATGAAGCTTAATAGCTGTTTGTTAATTTCATATTTTTAAACAATCAATCAATCAAATCAATAAAAAATCCCATAACCCTTCAGGGTCGTAGGGGTACCACATTGGATGTTTCAGCACACAGAGTCCTCCAGCGAATTCTATCCTCAGCGATGCGGATGAGTGTGGAAATATCTAGCCCTGTCCATTCCTTGATGTTGTCTGTCCATACCTTTATTTGTCCTCCTCTGCTTCTTCCACCCTCGACAGTTCCCTGCAGTATTGTTTTTGACAAGGAATCGTGCCTGCATATATGTCCGAACCATGCTAGTTTTCGTCGTTTCACTATTGAAAGCAATGGCTCCTGGACACCTGCACACATCTCTACTTTATTTCTTACGTACACATTGGTCTTATGTTCCCTATAGGAAATTGGTAAAATTCGTCTGTAGCATTTATACTCGAAAGCCTGTAATCTTCTCTCCATGTCCGCAGTGAGTGTCCAACTCTCACAACCATACAACACAACAGAAAGCACCAGCGACCTATAAAGTTTGATTTTCACTCCAACACTGATGTTGCTTTTTTTAAACAATATCACATACCAGACCGTACAATTTGAGGAAAAATGCGCTTAGGAAATTATAAAAGAACTTTTAGTACAAGGAATTCAGTAAAAAAGATAGGTTTCCAATCGATTTTCCAAAAAATAAATATACGGTAAGTAAGAATATATTGATAATTATAAAACTATACACGATAACGGGCGAATGACATTTATTTCTGGAGGGAACGATCACCTTATAGGAGATGTATGTACGACTCTGTCCTACACTGATATAATTATATTAGATATGTGAATAATATGACGGTTCTCTTGAACATCTGAGCAGACGATAGCTACCTATAACCCAAAATAAATGAGTAACCTTTCTGTATAATAAAGTTTTCACTAAATGTAACAAGATTCGACTTTCGATGAACAATATATAATCATGGGCATTCTCGGCACAGAGCCAAAGTACAGCTAATGTATTATATACATGAAGTAACCTGGAGGTGGAAAGAGAACCAATTCCAGGAAGATTCATTTAGTGGAAAGATTGACTTGGATCATGTTTTCCATTCAAATAAAAATATGAACAGCACATCTCTCCAGCAGAAGTAAGCAATCTGTATCTAGTCTACGGATGCATCCTTTCTTATTCGAGACTTGATCTCCAAAGACAAATTGTATACTACGTGAAGGATACAATCGAGGGAAAATTGATACAAACAGTGACTGGAGGATCAATACTTGGAGCTGAACTGTGCCAGAATGGTGATTAGTGATATCATCGTGTTTCGTTTCTTGTGGTATTCTCCACACCTCAGGTTAGAAAGGGGAAACTAAGTAAAAGAGAATCAGAAAACACATAACAGATAATATACAATATATAACATATATATTTCTATTGTCTATTGTTTTTCCCCAGGTGAATGATTAATGATGGCATTCACACTTGTCGTTAAGTGTAGGGGTGGGATTTTAAGCTGTCCTTTCAAGGCCTTTGACCTTACGCCCGGATATTCTTATATTATATGCTCTTATTGGTATTTGGTTTGGCTTCATTCACATATACCATATATGGGACTACTAAATAGAAGAGTTTTCTGTTTTAATTCGTAGTAAAGTTTTTCAACGTGCATGTAAATGTATACTTTTTCAATACGTATCTAACAATTTATTTGTCTGTTTCTGAAACGTTGAATAGGTATTGAGAATTCAATGTTCTTGGGATACCCATTATGTACTCCGTCTCTCTCATAGAAGAGTTATGCAGCCTGTCGAATATACCAATTATTTCATAGAAATCCGTAGCCTCAAGCGATAATTCCTGTCTATAATTTACAGTTCATAAATGTGATACTCATTCGTTACCTAACCCATCGTTGCAAGCTCCTTGTCGCGGAGATAGAGCTTGGTTCAGCCAACAGAGGCTGGAAAAAGGTATGGTGCATCCATCATTTATAACGCGCAGGACCACATTATTGCCCATGAAGGTTTAGGCAGTGAAGTTAGAGATACCAGCCGAGTGACGCACTAACAACCATGGTACCGGCAAAGTTAACATATCTACAAGACACACATTTGGTAATCACCTTGGTGTTAGTTCCTAGATAGGAGCAGTACTACATCCTGAGCACTGACATAAAATGCACCCACAATTATTGGAGGTCTAGTCTACCTTGTGCAATCAGGAGTTAGAAGTGAATCATCTTGCCAACAATACAAGACCACGACCCCTATAAACAGAAATGTAGAAAGAGTTAACAACAAAACAACAGAATTAGAAAACATCTTTAACCAGAAAGAGATTAATATTTTCAGCATACAGGAAACCAACCTCAATTAAAACATAATCTTCAAGATACGAGATGACCGATAATTTAGAGTTAATATGAAATACTGTTTAAATAGTAACATCAATACCACTGAAATCAAGGTATATAAGGAAGGCGAGGAATATCAGACAAAAGACTGTCCATAAACTACGTCAACAATTCTTTAACCCTCTTCACTCCCTTTGTCAACAACTGTCAATAATTCAGGGACTACCTCCACCCCCTTTTCCCTCTTATTTATATTAAACATATTTTAGTTTTTACATATTTTTAGCAGAAACATTATGAAAAATTGCACGATTTTTAAAAATAATTATATATAAAAAAAGTTTAATTAAAGGTATTTTTAGATTAAAAAACCCAGTATTGTTGACGTTAACTTTTGTATGTTCCACATACTTGACTGCCACTATCCACATGATATTCAACTAAACATGACCAACATAAATATCAATATAAGTTAACTATATATATTCATATTTATCAATATAGTTAAATATCAATATAGTATAAATATCAATATTCCGTTGGATTCGTTTGTGTGTTTTGATAGTTTCCATTCGTCGTTATTTGATGTTTTGTCTGATAGTGTATCTTGATAAAGACCTTTCGGTTGAAACGTTGAATATGTTTTGTGTAGTGTAATTTGTATGTTTTCATGTGTGCACACCAGTAACCACTAGTTTTAGTTATAGTCCGTCGTGTCTAAGTGAAACTATTATAAAAACCTGTGGTTTACGTAAGTACAACAGTATAAATATCACCACCAAACACCTTCTGACAGTGGGAGACTAATAGCCGCTCCAACAGCTGGGGGATACAACTATTTAGACAAAAGGGAATAGAGATTATTCAACTAAACAGTTTATATTTGTTCGCTGGTTCACTCGATCGCTAAAGGTCGATTGCTGCATATTCTGAATAAAACGTGTATTCTAAATGTAGACAGCCCAGTAGATATTGGACATTTACAACAGAGGAAACAAATTGAGTTCAAATATTAACGATACAAGATGTAAATGCAACCGTCCCCCATTATATCTCGATCTTGGATATTATATTCCTTGCGCAACTCATTTTACCATCCTTAGTTATTCTTGTCTGCCACACTCACACGGAGATACCTTTCTCTGCGTTATATTAATTACGTCTCTTAGCGGTGTAGCAAGCGGAACATGTACATTTCCATTTATGTTTTTTTGTGTGACTTCCTTCTTTCAAACAATAGCATTGTTATGTATTGTCTTCAAAATTATACTTCACACAGCACAGTTTTATTTTCATTTTTTTTAAAAGAAATTTCTTAAAGTTGTATGCGAAAGTTGTACTTTCAGTATGTGAAATGAAGTGCCTGAGAACAGCACTGGGGGTAACAAAAAAGAGATCGATTAAATAATGGCAGTATAAGAAATATTGTGTGCGTGTTCGAGGCAATGAAAAAGCGGATCAACTGGCGTCATGCGCAATTGTGGCACAGGGAGATGGGGCAATGGATCGCGCTGACGTTTTGAACTCCTTAAGAGATATAACCTGCGAGAGTGAGACTAATGTGGATGATAATTCCTTTTCAATGTCCAGGATTAAAGATCAGCGATTGAAATACGTTGTAATGAAGTGAACATTTTGAAGGGCGCAGAAGAAAGATGGTCAACCATCATACGACCGGTAGTATCAGCAGAAATGTTGGATACACTCAAGGAGAGATCGGAGCAACTATGGACGTGTCCAGTTTGCAATGATGATGATCCGACGACTAACTAACGAACTATAAGAAATATGATCAAAACAATATCATGCAAAGAATATATAGACACTCAAAAACTCAAATGGTTCGACCATCTAGTAAGAGTGGAACCAGATCGCATTCCATCAATAGCCTTCAATAGAAGATCATCTGAAAATAGAAACATGTTAAGACCCAGACGAAGATCTATAGATGACATCAGAGAAATATTAGGACACCAAGGCTGCACTATGACAGCGGCATCACAGTTAGCAAAAGAAAGAATAATTCGGCTCCGCATGACGCCTAACGGCATACATGGATGAGATAAAATGTGTATACCACGTCCTCAATAAATCTTCTCCCAAATAGAAATAACAAGAACATATCTGATGAAATCTGATGAAATCGACGTGGATCAATTTGAGCATAACATCTATAAGATACAAACGGACACGTGTGTACACTAATACAAGTAGGTAGGGTAGGTATGAGGGTAGGTAGAGTGAAAACGAGTTTGTTACACTTGTTTTGTTGTGCCAGAGAGTTGTGAGTTTTACTTTCAGTCCTACATTGCTACTCCTATGTCATGCTTTGTGATGCAAGTTTTTATTCCAGAAGTATTGAAAATCTCATATGATTACTTAACATTGACTATAAAATGCAATTTCGCGCGATGGAAGTTTTCTACTCTAGAGGGAACGGTATCCCCAAATTCGTGCAATCTTGAGGCATGCCGGAGCTAAACATTTTAATTGTATCCCAAATGTCCAAAAATGAGTCATCATAAATCTTCAGCACATAGCCAATCATGAGAAGTCTCGGTCTCCTACTAGCATGACAGGAGACAATATTCAAATTCGTTGCTTTGTTTTCAGGCGCAGCAAGTACACGGGCGTACTAGTAATGATAAAAAGTATGTTTAGCTGATGAAACAACACAATAGTAAGACGATTAAGTTATCAGACAAACGTTCATCTACTAGACCCCCATACGGAAGCTGTTTGATTCCATTCAATAACATGAAAATGCTTACATCATAGAATGTACAAAATAGATTAAAGAAAGTAAACTACAACTCGAAGATATACAATTAATATATCCCATATGTTTGCTAATTATAAAACGTGTGTCCTCTCTGGAAAGATGCGAAGATCACATAATCAACATCTGATTATAATTTTGAGTCTACATCCTCTTAGATGGTTGCTGGAAATAAAAGCGTAGTTATTTCATAGGGATATACTGTGCACCATGATGCTTGCTTCTACTCAAGAATCAAATCAAGAACCAAGTACAAAAAGTAATTATGATCTAAACATGCACAGACATTTCTATTTCACCTTAAACTTCTACTTTGTAGTGCAGCCAACACCACGCCCTACTTCTTAATTACCTTTTTCTACATGTATGACATGTGTCAATGTTGCTAATCTTTGCATTTTTGGGACGTAAAAATATACGAGCATTGTATAATTATGAAACACGAGAAATAACGGAGTGAGCTATTACTTTTCTATGGCTAGATATAAAACTTAATGAGAAAATTTCTTTCCAACTTGCCTCCTCCACACGCTCTGTCACTCTCTTTCTCTCTATACTTATCAATAAATATCCTTCTATTTCTCTATCTCTGTCATTATCTATATTTTGTTTTCCTAAACACATCATATACGCTAGTGCCATGTTTCAGTAGAGACCAACATATACATACTTAAGACTGAGCGGTAGATGTGTTCAGTATTATGCAATTCTTCGAAATATTGCTCCCTTTAAATTAGTAAATTGAAGACTAATACGGATAAAAATATAATAAAAACTAATAAGGATATTATATATTATATGTTTGTTGTTATTGAGGATACTTCAATACCTGTACAGGATGTTCGTTATTATTGTAATAGTCCTTGTTTCGATTGGTCCGTTCTCAGTGACTTGAGTGCACAGTTTGAAAGTCTTGACAAAATCGCATCTTTTTTGGAGATGCGGTTAGTTAAGTACAGAAAATCTCGTGTACGAGAGTTGCTATGATATTTGGTGCCGTTGAACGGACTGGTTCAATTCCCGTTAGACTCAAGAATTCTCTCCCTAAATAGTTTTTCCTCGAAATTTCGCTTTCGACAATGTGTTTTGATTGGTGCCGCCTGATGCAGCCGCCTTTTTGCATCAGAGCACGGTACGGAAATAAACATACGTATCATGTTTCCTTAACACCAACATATACATACGTGCCGTAAACATCAATACATACATACCATGTTTACCTAAACACCAACATATACATACGTGCCGTAAACACCAATACATACATACGTCCTATACGTCTGTACCAATCAGTAATCGATTATATTTTTTATGATCGATATATACATAATTAAATCTTTTTTATCGAATGCTGGAAAGACATACCAGGAAGAGAGAAACTGACTAATGGGATTGAGTTGATAGAAATCAATAACAACAGAAAACATATTTCAGATATTAATGACGTGAAGCTGGGCAATATTTTATTTCATACATTAGTGGCGTCAAGCTGAGTACTTAAGTGAACTGTTGATGTCTTTTTTGTTTGTTAGAAGATTCATTAGCGAGAAAATATATATTTAACAAGCATAGGATGAATAATGGGCTTTACAGCTAAGTAGTAGACTGTCAGTAACATAGCAATAATACAACTATAATTAAACTTATTACCTTTAGAGCGTTTTGTCAAATATGATAAGGATAACAATGGTGATGATAAGAATGATAATTATTATGACGATTGTGATGAGATGCTGGTGATGATGGCAATGTGGGATGCCTGAATTATGATGCTGCTAGACAATGAGTGAGTACAAGTTAGTCACTATTGTTGCTATACAAGGCTGTAGAGAACATGTGGGGGTACAAGTTAGTCACTCTTTTTGCTATACAAGGCTGTAGAGAACATGTGGGGGTACAAGTTAGTCACTCTTGTTCCTATACAAGGCTGTAGAGAGCATGTGGGCGTACAAGTTAGTCACTCTTTTTGCTATACAAGGCTGTAGAGAACATGTGGGGGTACAAGTTAGTCACTCTTGTTCCTATACAAGGCTGTAGACAGCATGTGGGGGTACAAGTTAGTCACTCTTGTTGCTGTGGAGTGTCACTTTCAGCTCGATAAAGGGGAACAAGGTGATCACCCTTGTTGCTATACCAAGTTGTGAAGAGCACGAGGGAGTAAAAGTTGATAATTTATGTTGCTATACTCCGCTGTGGAGTTTCACTTTCAGTTCCATGAGGTGGTACACGTTGGTCACTCTTGGTGTTATACCACTATGTCGAGTTTCACTGTCAGTCGCGATTAGTGTTTCTCTGGAGTTCTTTTTAAATGAAAACGTTTTAACGTTTTCCCGATCACAAGTCCCGAATAACTGTTTGTGTTACTGTAACAGCAGGATGCAATACTAAGAGATAGATAGTCTTATTCTGACTAATTATGTCGCAACACTGTTGCAATGTCTAGGAATTATGCAGGTGAAAATGGTGATTTAGCTTTTCAGTCAACAGTCCACGCACAGAGTTTCAGTCGAATTAATCTTAGTGAGATTATGGAATGGGGTAACCAACCCCTCCCCGACCAACATTATTGAGGGTTTCTTTCTATATTCATGTTATGTGATATTGTTATTATACTTTGTTGGTCTTCTAGCGTGTTTTAGCATGACTAGCAGTCTGTTATTTAAATGATCCTTACTTTTCATTGGCGTATTACAAATCGGAGTACGCAAAGTGACAAATGACAAACCCGAATCGATTAAGTTGACTGACGCATACAGCTCTATATTATATGCACTAAAGCAAATTCGTGCTTAAGATTTTCTACTCTTAACCATTATCACATTTATATTACCTAATGTTTCCAGTAATAAATAATACGATATGAGAATATTTGATGTGGTGAGGTAGGGAGTTGTAGATTGGACACCGTTCTTGAAATGTATTCGAAATGGGGGGGGGGGGGTCGAATGTAGCAAACCTTTTGAGAATCACTGTGATAAACGATCTTGTTGTTTCTACTGTTTGTTGTAATTTGAGAATTTCTGTGATAAACAATCGCATTGCATTCACCATTTGTTGTGATTTAGAATCACTGTGATAAACAATCTCGTTGTCTTCACTATTTGTTGTGATGTGAGAATCTCTGATAAACAATCGCGTTGTCATCACCGTTTGTTGTGTGATTTAGCATCACTGTGATAAGCAAACTTGTTGACTTTACTGTTTATTGTAGTGTGAGAATCACTGTGATAAACAATCTAGTTGTCTTGACTGTTTGTTGTGAAAACAATGTTCGTTAATTAAGGTCACATTTCTTACCGTATCTGTCATATCTTTATTCTACGACTAGAAACACCAGCTTTTAACGTAGTAAATATAACACAGAATTTGTCTGTTCTCTTATATCTTAACTCTATAATAAACCATACATCAATGAATAAACCTGTTTCCACTAAAACAACGTAGTGGCAAAGTATTATCCTACGATGGTTACTTAGAAATGTTACTTAGATGGTTACCCCGTGTATAAGTAATCTACTATAAGCGATACTACAGCAGGATATTCCAAGAAAATTAATATCTTTGCCAAAGAAGATACACATTATATCTACAAATGGCACGGTAGTCTCTTATGTTCTTTGTTTTCTCACAAATTGGTCTTCTGACTATCACCTGTTCGACTACAGGTGATATAGAAACTTGATTATTTCTCTCCTATATTATCATACTATGTGAAGTGAATGACACAACTAATCTTAAAGTAATCTGATATATATTTGATGAAAGAAATACAGCAGGAAAAGTTCAAAAACTAATTTTATTTAATGTCAGGGAGTGTGAAAGTAACTTTACACATGCTATTATTTGATGTCGGTTCCACGGGTGCAAGCTCCTTGTCGCAGAGATGGTTCTTAGTCCTGACACCAGATGCTAGAAACTAAGATTGTCCTGGCCCTCGTAACGATACGAAAGGTCAAGTGGCAACAACCAGTGGCTACCACATCAACCACAATGCACAATTATATTTCTAGAAGATGATATAACCATATAGAGAGGCTTTATTTTGTCAAACCTCCACCAGTATTCTATCTCTACAGTTATATGTTTTCATTCCTAATGTTCTGTTGTTGATCATCCTTTCTGGAGTAAACATTCTATCCAAATTGTGACATTGCACTCCATCAGAAAGTGTAACATCTCATTGGTTTAATCTTCTAATTCGAACAGACACTCAGAAACAATCTGGAGGAAGGAGAAGCCTGATCTGAAACGATCTAGTTCAGGTCGTGAAGATCGTACATATCTCCAAATTTAGAAAACACGACACACGTCTTGGGCTTCAGCGGATACTATGTGACGGGGAATGTAGAGTGATGAAACATACCTCAGATCACTACCCATATATGGAAGTCTGGATAGTCAAGTCAAAGCACCATCGGAACAGTTGGAAAATGATGTTCTTCGTCCAGGTTTTACTGTGTTTGAGTAGCCCTCTGGGTTTGTAAGCAAGCTCCAGAAAAATAGCCCTAATTTGTGAAATGTCTAGAAACAATGCACTGTGTAAGATCAGACGTGGCCTCATAGAAGGTCTGAGCCGGGCAATTCCTTCCCCGGCTACCTTGAGCGAAATATCAGCCACGATGGGTACACTAAACATACTACAATTTAGTATATCTGGACTCAGAAATACGACTCAGGAGTATAACTCTACAAAATAAATAAAAGATCACACTACTGCAATAAACACTATCAGTAAAGAAATAATACTCATTACCAGGCTACACCATACAGAAGTACAAATACCCGAAGTGAAAAGGCATTGCAACAATCTTAAGACACGATTTGCAATGAGAAGACATAAAAACTAAAAACAACAGAAACGATATGCAAGGAATACGTATATGGTATTATAGTCTACACTGTTCAATGCAAGAAGCAAAACAACATAATCACTTCAATTGTGAAGAGAATATCATTGCGGGAGATTTCAAGACACATATGCCCATACCTGCAACATGGTACGGAAAAAAATCCATGAGAAAAAAAATAGTGAAACTATGCAACACCAGCATTAAAGTAATATAACACGATTTCTCACCCACACCAACGCTCATCCACACAGCAGTGGATCGAAACTCAGACCCAACCTTACGAGACCACAATGCATAATTGTATACGCAGACGGACCGGTCAACAGTATAGCAAGCAAAAGCAGTTGAGGTTTAGTTGTCTAAAGAAACGGCGCGAAGTTGGTTGAGAAAGCATATGCATACTCCACTGTCACTTCGATTATCAGGATAGAGATAGCGGGAGCTATAGCAGAAATAATCGGTTGATAACTGAGACATCAACACACTCCGAAATATACAGTCTCTCAAAGCATGCTGCGCAAGAAAGAAAATGCATGCTGATAAATAAATGCTTTGATTTATTGAATAACTGAATTGTTCACAGTATCACAAGGATATACCGACCTGGTCTTGCCGGGGTCAGAGGAAACGTGAAAGCCGACGTATTGGCAGGCATTGTTGCGATAATTGGCACAGTACTATAAAGAGATAAAGCAGACTTGATTACAGCAGTCATCAACTCATTTTGAAGAAACGTCAATATTTATATTGAAAAACCAAGAATTAACCAGGTGACGGAATTTACTTACCTAGGATGCAATATAACAGCAGAAGAAAGGAGTAGTAACAGAAATGCACATCCTATGCAGTAACGCATATCAAGTGATAGCACAGATGCCACCAATACCCAAACACACAAAGGAATATTTTAAACTACAAAATGACATTATTAAAAACGATTACTATACCAACCGTATGCTACCAATGTCAAACGTGGACAACGACAACGCAAGAGAAAAGTAAACTCGTGACAACTGAAATGGCATGTTTGCGCAGAATTATGAGAATATCACTATGAGACAGAAAATAAAGAATGATGACAGGAACAGAGCTGTTGCAACACCAACACTAAAATCCATTAAGAGACAGCAGATCAAATGGTTTAACACGCCAGCAGACTACCATCAGATAGTGTTCCTCATCAGATGATGCTAAACAAATACACCGGGCAAAGACGTAGGGGTAGACCACGAAAGCGTTGGACCACCTAAATATGTTAACAAGTACCTCGTTATGTATATATAACGTATGCGAAGGCCATCTCTAGATAACTCTTCTACCCCTGACTCCGCATTGCAAAAATCAGCGTAAATATATTATAGATAGTATAGTATAGATCGTATAGAATAGACGGCATAGTATAGACGGTATAGTATAGTAGAGTATAGTACAGCACAGTACAGTACAGTACAGTACAGTGCAGTGCAGTACAGTACAGTACAGTACAGTATAGGTAATATATATATATATATAATGGCATATATATAGTATAGATATTATAGAATAGATAGCACGGACGTACAGACAGACAGACGGATAGACGGATATAGGGAAATACGGATAGATAGCCGGATAGATAGACAGATAGATAGAGAGATAGTTAGACGGATAAATAGACGGATAGATAGACGGATGGATAGACGGATGGATGGATGGATGGATAGATGGATAGATAGATGGATAGATAGATAGATAGATAGATAGATAGATAGATAGATAGATAGATAGATAGATAGATAGATAGATAGATAGATAGATAGATAGATAGATAGATAGATAGATAGATAGATAGATAGATAGATAGATAGATAGATAGATAGATAGATAGATAGATAGATAGATAGATAGATAGATAGATAGATAGATAGATAGATAGATAGATAGATAGATAGATAGATAGATAGATAGATAGATAGATAGATAGATAGATAGATAGATAGATAGATAGATAGATAGATAGATAGATAGATAGATAGATAGATAGATAGATAGATAGATAGATAGATAGATAGATAGATAGATAGATAGATAGATAGATAGATAGATAGATAGATAGATAGATATATAGATAGATAGATAGAGATAGATAGATAGATAGATAGATAGATAGATAGATAGATAGATAGATAGATAGATAGATAGATAGATAGATAGATAGATAGATAGATAGATAGATAGATAGATAGATAGATAGATAGATAGATAGATAGATAGATAGATAGATAGATAGATAGATAGATAGATAGATAGATAGATAGATAGATAGATAGATAGATAGATAGATAGATAGATAGATAGATAGATAGATAGATAGATAGATAGATAGATAGATAGATAGATAGATAGATAGATAGATAGATAGATAGATAGATAGATAGATAGATAGATAGATAGATAGATAGATAGATAGATAGATAGATAGATAGATAGATAGATAGATAGATAGATAGATAGATAGATAGATAGATAGATAGATAGATAGATAGATTAATTCATTGTAAAATGAAGATGAGGTTACAGATGTTGAGAACATACAAATACATAGAATGTCGGAAATGGAGGTGTCTATATGTGGGGGAAGGAAGAATATTCCTATTGGAAAGATCTGAAGATTGCGTAATCAAAACCTGTGATGGTGCTGGAACAGAGAGCGGAGTACATATGGGAGTGTCCAGCCTGCAGAAAACTCTTCTATCTAACCTTGACGTTGAAAGATAACAAAGGGTTTGACGAATAGATAGATAGAAGACGTTAATATTTAATGCCAAAGAGTGCAACAGTAAATTTAGAAATGTTATACTTTAAGATAAGAAGCTGCTGTAATAGCTTTAAAAATATTATTATTTGATTTACGAGAATACGAGAATAACGTGAAGAAATTGTATTATTTATTATCAGAGAAGAGATAGTTAGGTTAATTATGTTCATTATTTGATACATAAATATATTTATTAGAAGGAAGCCGCAGTATTTTTGACGCTTAAAGCGAGATGATGATAATCAAGAGTCGGATTCTAGAAGGCAGAGTGCATGGTGAGAGAGCAAGAGGACGACCAAGAAGATAATGGACAATCGGCATGGAAGAATGTATGGCATGTCTCTGGTCAATGCACGCCTGATTTTCAGGGACAAAATTTACAGGTTGAAGACAAGTTTCTGAAACAAATTCATTATTTGATACACATATTTCATGCATGCAATTCATCATCATCATCAGGTGCCATGCCGGGTGGCGTAGGCGGTCATGGCTCTCCACAGCTCTCTGTCCACAGTATTATGTATCAAAGTCGTTGTTGTTTCTTTGCCGTGCCAGGTTGTCAAACTGTCTAATATTTTCTCACGTTGTCGCCCTCTGTCACTGGTGCCTTCAATCTTGCCTGTTGTGAATACCATACTAATATTCAACAATCATTTTATTTTTATTCATTGCTGATTGCACATCAATTGTTTTTAAAAAAATAGCGTCGTCACTAGGTTTTCATTGCTTTTTTGAAGATATTAATGCTAAACTGCAAGCATTTTATTTGAAACCCTTTCAGTTAGCCACCTCATAATTGTGAGACTTGCTCAGTGAATCACGAACATATATTTTATCGAGAGTTTGTAGTATAAACATTAAACAAAATGGAGTTTGGGGAGTAGATTTGGTAACCCGGCTATTGAGTTCGGAATAACGTTTCTGTAATATTAACATAAACCATACCACTCAAGATGAGGTTTGCTCCTTTCAAAAGCGCATATCAGTCCAATTTATTTATATCAGAACTGCGCACATAACAGATAATGGAGGTTGTGCTTCAAGAAAATTACAACCTCCGATGTCGTTCTGATTAACCTGTGCTTGCGCGGGTATCTCTAGATATAGGATTTGCTACGACTGGGACTTTCTATCTTGACAATTTCTAACTATATTTGTTAAACTTACCTTCAAGACTTTATATGACCGTTAAAAGGTCAATTAGGTAAACGACAAGGCAATAGCAAATTCTAGTTAGATAATGCCTTTGTAGTAAGGCTTTCATCTGTTGATACAATGTAATCACTGCGCAAAACTGAAATGCAACAGAAAACCTTGAAACGCGATAATGAAGTTTTGTTAATAACTCAACAAAGACATAATCACATACAAATCGACGTTTCTATCAAAAGGCCTTATCAAGGTTGTGTCGTTCCTGCTCGTCATTTTTAAATGTAACTTTGACAAACGCCTTGTGATCGAAATTGAATTTCTGTGTGTCGAGTTATTAGCAAAACTTCATTACCCCGTTTCTTTAGACTAACGGGAATTTTAAAAATTGTCCTCTGGCTTCCTACTTAAATTACCCCGTTTCAAGCTTTCCTTTCAGCTTGTAGAATTGCTACAAACTTTAATTTTGCAGTACTATTTGTATTTACTTCGAGTATGAAGTTTTACTCAATGAATTGTGCATCTCCGAGTGCTTGACGACATCTGGCATGAAAAATAAAACTCTGAAAGTCTCCCTCGTCCGCCTTTAATTAGACAGAATAATACAATGAATCTACTGGTATTGCGTTTGTGTGCGAAATTAATTACTGAAGATAACGAGGTGAATCGTGATTTGTAAAAAAAAATATCTCGTTTTGACCGAGTCAGCAACTAGAAATTACGTACTAGCGTTTACATCATGAGAAGTTTGAAACATCACGTCTTCGCTTATTTCTAATGCCCACACTGTCATGCATATTTGCTCAACTACAAGTCTGGCAGAAAGGCGTGCATAGGTAACAAATGGATTTCCTGAAGCTGATTCATAACTGGACTTGCCAAAACAGACACAGATTCGTATCTAAATTTATCTTTACGAAAGATGAATCACATGTCAATTTACTTCTACGGTCGCTGTTTCTTATCCAGTATCTCAATTTACTTTTACGATCGCTGTTTCTTATCCAGTATCTCAATTTACTTCTACGGTCGTTGTTTCTTATCCAGTATCTCAATTTACTTTTACGGTCGCTGTTTCTTATCCAGTATCTCAATTAACTTCTACGGTCGCTGTTTCTTATCCAGTATCTCAATTTACTTCCACGGTCGCTGTTTCATATCCATTATATCAATTTCACTTTATGGAGGCTGATTATCAAGTATCTCAATTTATCTTTATGGAGGCTGATTCGTATCCAAATTTACCATTATGGAAGATGATATGTTATTGTCTGTTGTCTATGCCCAGGTGAGCTTAAGCTATCGTTCCAAGGTCAGATGTGTTGCCGTGGTTGCATTTAGTCCATGTTTGTTCTTGATGTTTTCTATCCACCATTTTCTTGGTCTACCTACGGCTTTATACACGGATATTCTTTTGTTATATGCTCTTATTGGTATTTGGTTGACTTCATTCTCATAAGGTGACATAACCATTTTCCTTGCTGCCTTTCAATATGTTCAATACATGATATTAAACCAACTCCATTCCTAATTTCTTCATTTATTTTATCTAGCTTGGTATCCATTGCAGCTTTTCTCAAACACTTCATTTCACATGATTTTGTTTTGTTCTGCGATTTTTCTCTGCTGCGAAGCTGTTAAAGACCATGTTTGACATTGGTAGCAGAGTGTTGGTATAGAAATTGTAAATATTATCTGTTTTTAATGTTCATCTTGATCTTCGGGAGAAGAAGTCACTGTTTGCTTTCTGGCACATTATTTCTATTTCTCTGTCTAGTCTTCCATTCGGAAAAAATGCTGCCTAGATATTTAAATTCTTTCGCTTGTTTCACTTTAGTGTTATCTATTATTATATCCATTGGTGTTGCAGACTTGCTAATTTTCATAACTTCTGTTGTTTTTTCACATTAATTTTCATGTTGTACTTCTGGCTGGTGTGCTTTTGAAAAGTATCCTCATCTTTGTATATTTGACTTTGATCATTGTCACCCGCCGAAGACGGATGTGTCGGGACATTGGAGCAAATAAAATGACGACACAACACATTTCCATTCTCTGAGCTACATCTTTCTAGAAATCTAATAGGACCATGGTCCGGATACAAGAGATATCCTGTGGGAGTTTGAGAATGAACGCTGAAAAAGAAGAAGAAGAAGAAGATCATCGACAAATAATAGTTCATTGATTTGTGTCCAGTTATATTTTTAATCACTGAAGATTGAGTTTCGAATGTACTGATCAATGTACCCGAGAAACTCAACAAGGGAGATCGTGAGATCAAAGTCAGATAAATTACTGCTCGTTCATATCTCGCCGTTACCGAGTCCCAAGACATAAGCATTGAAATCGATCTTCCAAGCAGTTCCCAACTTGGTAATGCAACTGCACAATTTATAACAATTCCAGAGTTGGGTTTTCCTAACATACTTCTCAGGTATCTACATCGTTACTACGAGAAACGATATTGGTTACTGATATCTCTAGCCAGCACTTAAGTTTTTTCAACCGAATGACCGTACATAATTTATAGGTTCACGCTGCAGCAAATCGATGACTTGCAATGAGTACCACGACAAGATTGATACCTCACTAATGATGATTTGAGAAGCTTATCACAGAATTCCACGAATCATTTCCTTTCACACTTTCGTATTAGAGACTGCAGTTTTGTGAGCTACAATTTGGAATTTTAAAATGCTGTGCTCGGCTCCCCTTGATGAAATGGGCAGTGAGTCTGATCACAGCAACAGCCTAAATACTCCAGATTTGCCATTGCAAATAGTTAATGACAGTAATGCACAGGTTAGTTTTTAGGTAATATCTAGAAGTATGGACAAATACATTTATCCAAGATTATTTACATAATACCTTTTTACTTAATGCATATTTCGTAAACTTGCCTTAATCGATGGTGTGAACGTGTGTGAGTATGTAGGCCTTAATGGTGGGAAGGAGTTTGTCTTATGGTGTGGGAGTGTGGCTTACAACATAAGCTAATATTCTCAAAATTTGGTTTTCTTTTTAAGAAAGACATGTCTTCAACAAAAAACAAAAAAAACAACAACAAAAAACAGGTTAGTTAAATAAGGTGTAGGTGTTAAAAATTAGTTGACCTTTACGTGTCTTGAGTTTTGATGTGTAGCGGTCTATATTAAGTAGATTGAAGACAATTTACGCGTGTGTGTATTTTGCTTTATTCTGCTGTAATTTTCTCTGGCTAAGTTATACGGTAATTAAGACCATATACAAACTTCGAATGCGATTTTTAAGACAATTACTTATATTTTATTTGAAGAATAAATACAAAAATTATACAACTGTAATTTCCAGTTAGTCGTTAGGTAACTTGCACCGTTTTATTGGATACATAATTAACAATTTTAGGAAGATTTGATAAATGCTTGAAAATGTCAGGAGGCAGTATATAAGATATGCACCAGATAATTGTAATTACCTCAAAAGCTAAACGATGCTACCTATTAATATAGTTCATTTATATATGTTACATCAAATATATATTACATCACATACATCATACATATGTTACATCAAATACATCATATATATGTTACATCAAATATCACCAGAAGAGTCCGACGGATAAGGAATTACGATTTCAGGAAAGAAATATACGTTATCTCAAGTAACGTCTATATCAAACGACAGTAAACAGGGTGGTTTGGCCACGTCATGAGAATGAAACCAACGCAGAGTGACCTTCCTGCATTCAACAGTCGAAGATCTAGTTACAAGGCACGAGGAAGAGCCAGAACTAGATTGGACAATCAAAGAGAAACCTTAAAGGCTGACCATGGAAAATTGGACACAAATGGTCAAAGACAGACATCTCTAATTTCCCCACACGGCGCCTAATGGCAGAAATTGGAACGACAATAGATAGATATCTATCTAAAGCTGTTTCATATGTGCCACATCCTTTATTATTGCTAGAGACGATTGTTAAGAAAGGAGATATTTTTCAGACTATGGAACAATGGACAGATACATCGAGACAAGAATTTAAAACGCCAACTATATAGCGCACAAAATAAATTCAATCTTCATACCAACATTGTGTTGTCAATGTCAGACATAAACAATAGTTAAAGAACGAGAGAGAAAATGTGTTACATGTGAAATGAGTTAGATGTCTAAGGAAAAGTAACAAAGAAAACACGAAGAGACCATATGAGGAATGAAGAAAGAACTGTTGAAACAACAACTGTGTTCAATTATATTGAAAAACAGAGACTGAAATAGTTTGGTCACTTAATGAGAATGAACTCATTTTGATAGCAGAAAGAGAATACAGTATGAGAATAGAAACATTAAGAGGCAGAGAAAGACCTAGAAGAAGGTGATTTGAAGGAGTTACCAGCGTTCCGAGACGTTACAATATCAAGCAACCAAATGTGCCAAACCTAAAGCCGATCATCATTCAACCATGCAGTACCTAAAAATAACAGCAGGGAAAAAACAAAGATTGACAGTTAAATCTAACCGGGCTCTATAGTGATGTGGTATAGGGCGCCTATGTGACGGTCAAAGTACTATATTCAATTTCCACCGAAGGAATGGGTGCATTTATTTATTCGGAAAACAATTGTAACACTGAATCAGTAAATCACTATAGACAAATAATCTCTAGGCTAATCACTATAGTCTCTGAATCGCCCGTGTGTTGCCGGCGTCCTAAAGGGGAGCAAAGAATAGCAACACTGTTTACCTTCAACGCATGTTGTAAAAGGCGACTACGGATGTTATGGGATGGAGTTGGCTGTCCCATCCCATATAGGGTCAATGACCCAAAGAAATTCTGAAGTCGGATGTGTCAGACCGAAAGGCGCAGATATAGCATCAATGTTGTAAACCATGACACAACGCATTCCGTTCTCCGATCTACATCCTGCTAATCTGCAGGTGTTTGAGAACGAACGCAGAAGAAGAAGAAGAAGAATATGTTCTGAATAGGCCACGTCATCAACTTTCTGTTTAAGTTAACCTTTATGAGACTTACTAACTATATATATATATATATATATATATATATATATATATATATATATATATATATATATATATATATATATGTTAATGCATGTATATAGCTTATAAATAACTATACCAAATTCTGCAATTGTATCTGGTCGTGTACCTATATCTACAGATCTATATTAAGCATATTAAGTGGGTTCAGTAAGTGGTACTGACTTGAAAAGTTGAAGTGCTCGTTGCATGCAAGAATTGCCGTGAGAAAAACATTATATAAGCTCCCAGGCTGTTCGCGAAACTAAGGTGATGAACATGCCTCTTTGATGCATTAGTGTTGCTTATCCTGTGAGGAATGTCAGGCAGACAGCAATATATTATATGTGTGCAGTATATAGAAACAAACATGTCGAACGTTTTAAGAACTACCTGTTTCCTTTTTATCAAGTATGCTAAGGGTAGAAGAGTGGAATTATTATAATATTTATTATGAAAACTCGTATCTGATGCTGCTAGAAGCAAGTACCTGAGGCATATCCAAGAGAGAAGGATAAAGAACTGGGACATCGTATATGTCTATATTTAGACTAGTGTTTTTTCAACCCCGACTTTGCTAGTGTCCCCTATTTATGGCCAAATTATTAACTGCAAATCTCCCAGCCAACACAATGTGGATAATATGACTTCAACCTCGAGTTATTCAATATACGAGTTGTATATTGTTATACAGTGATGGTGATGACCTCCCAAATTCAACGTGGTCGAACTTGCTCGACGGCTGAAATCCTATTGTCCACATTGTGTTGGCAAGCAATACCATATATAATGTATTAGTTCATCTAAAAATTCAAACTTTAGTTCAATAGCAGTACTCTATAGTGGATATGCTGCGCTGTCGAATATGGTCAACAATTTATAATGTTGTTATCCATCAACTAATGCGAATGATGCAAATGAAGTTCTATGGAACGTACATCGACTCTAAAACAAAGTTCTCTATACAGGATAAATATCGGACTACAACAATGTGATTGATCACAACAAAAGAAGGTAATGCTATCAATAATCCATTTTCTTTGAATGCTATGTATATATATGATTCAATGAGTCCATGTTTCGATCGAGCTTCAGATGGTAAATAAATGTAATAAAAATGGATTACATAATAATTTTACAAAGATTAGATATGACATAGAGCAAATCAACGTTTTAAACAATAGATCTTTATTAAGATAGGGACGCACATCTTTCAAAAATGTCTTTTAAAAATTATTAATATTTTAAAAGTCTTGTTTTATCCCCGGCTTCCATTTATTTGAGCTTCAGAACACTAGCGTATTAAAAATTATAAATTGAATACGTTCTCAGCCTGCACAAAGAACAATGGACCCATTATGTTTACCAGTCTAAGAGAAGGTTCTATCATTTGTAATATACAATTCTAAATATTTTATTGAATCACTAACATTAATGACGGAGGAATATACTTATAAAAATATACTTATGTAGTATAAGATTAATAAAAAATATGATATTGAATTCGTGTCATTTTGTTAAAGCAACATTCACGCATATATATCACATTCAGTAGAGATCAAACTAATCTTGGTTAAATACACACAATTCATGATTTGGTATCCATGTTTCGCTTATCAACTCTGGATGGCAGAAGTCATTAGAAAATGTTCCTTAAATATGAGAACATTACGAATGTTATAAACTCCAATGCTTGCGAATTCAGAAAAGCCTCTTTAAAAAAAAACACCACTATAAACACAGATTTAGTTAAGCTATGATTTTTTTTCTTGTTTTCTGGTGTTTTACACATTGTCTGCGATGTTTAAGGATAAGCAAAGTCTATGCGAGTAGAAGAAAATGCGTAATCGATAAACATTCAAATTTAATGGCATGTACTGTTACATTTCTTGTTTGAAGAACGATTAATTTAATTATGCAAAACAACCGTAGCCGTTGTGCAAAATTCGGACTAACTGTAAGCTTATTTATTTTTGGTTATCTCCAATCTTAGTTAACTTGTACAACTCAATAAATATATTTATGAGTTTTGTAGGAATATTGATGATAGGAACATTGTACCATTTTCACTGCTCTCACTAGTCATAAATGCACACTATCTGCATATTCTGATTGTCTGATTGGCACGGATTTTGTAATGTTCAGTGACATTTTGTTTTATAATTATGTTTTCCAAAAATCTGTAAACAGTTTCTGTCTTTTTTTCTGAATTTAATAATAATTAAGCATACTTTGAGAACATTATCTGACAATACGAATTTATTCATGATGTTTCCATTCTTTAGTGTTTTAACTGTCCTTGTTATGTCTAGTCTTTTCATAAACACTGTTTTGTTTAGTGTTTCAACTGTCCTTGTGTCTAGGCTACTAGTCTTAAACACTGTTTTGTTTAGTGTTGTAACTGTCCTTGTCATGTCTAGTCTAACCGTAAACACAGATCTGTTTATTTTTTCAACTGTCCTTGTCATGTCTAGTCTACTATTCATAAACACTGTTCTGACATCGAGAGTGAGAATATCATTTTGTGTTATCTCTGTTGAAGTATTGCATTATGGGATGTCCATACATTACTTCAAAAATTAATTGTCTCAAGAATTTATGATTTGTCATCTTGCTACTTACTGGAATGTATTTGTATTCAATAATTAAGGTAGCGGGGTGGGGGTGGGGGTGTGATATCTAAAAATTTTGACGATTGTTGACAGGAAATGATTTAACAAAAGTTGACGTAAACAATACTGGTTGTCGACATCAAATAGATTGTTTGAATATGAAACATTAAAAAAAAATTTGAAATTATCAGGTAGTTTTTGTTTTCATTCTTTAAATGCCAAACAGTGGTAAGGGTGATAGGGTTAATTTATTGTGATATAATTAAGCAAAAGCTGATCCCTAAATTCTTTAGCTGTTGATAGCGGAAGGGAGGGCAAGAGTAAAATTGGCATACTTTTTGGACATAATATATTGACAGTCCCTCGTGTATCACATGTTTTACAGTATTCCACTGCTTCTCTATTTAATGACTACAGGCATATATTTAATGTAATTACACTAGAAGAGTACTGCCGAAGACGGATGTGTCGGGCCAATGGCGAAATAAAAACGGCGATACAACGCATTTACATTCTCTGGACTACATTCTGTTGGAAATCTAGTAGGATCATGGTCACGCTACAAGGGAGATCCAGTAGGAGTGTGAGAATGAACGCCGAAGAAGAAGAAACTAGAAGAGAATTGGTTGTGTTCACATCTAAATCTTTATCTAGCTAACAATTACAAATGTAACTTGTATTTTCTACGCCATAAAATCTCCATTAAAGAAGGGTCTAGTCGCTGAGATGAATTTTAAGCATTCCACTAGTGGCACAATACCTGAGACTGATCATGCCCACCAACATTCGAACATTTATACCAGTCCTAACAAATTATATCAATCCCGTAAGTTTTCTCATAATTATCCCATTGTTTCAAGAAACTGTGGGACGGCTGGTATTGCAGTGGGCCAGAAATATCATAACTCCTACCTTGACATATTGTATATGGCATATACACTGTGGCAGATGGCGTGTTTAGTTACAAGATGGCGTGTTTAGTTACAAGATGGCGTGTTTAGTTACAAGATGGCGGTAATTTGTAGATCGGAAATTTAGGCTATGACAAAATCATGACTTGATGATAGTGCATAAATAGTGTAAGAAGAAAAGGATGAAGCATTGAGTCTCAAATAGCTGCTAAGAATATGTAGTGATTCAGCCATAGAGAAATGTAGCACAGAATCGGAACAGATGAAAATATTCTGCAAACTTTGTGTATCTATGACTAGTGAAGAATGTGCTTATGGTACACTATATCTGTACTAATGAAGATTGTGTTTATGGTACACTGTATCTGTACTAATGAAGATTGTACTTATGGTACACTATATCCGTGCTAGATTGTACTTATGGTACAATATATCTGTACTAGTTAAAATTGTACTTATGGTACACTATATCTGTACTAGTGAAGATTGTGCTTATGGTACACTGTATCTGTACTAATGAAGATTGTGTTTATGGTACACTGTATCTGTACTAATGAAGATTGTACTTATGGTACACTATATCCGTGCTAGATTGTACTTATGGTACAATATATCTGTACTAGTTAAAATTGTACTTATGGTACACTATATCTGTACTAGTGAAGATTGTGCTTATGGTACACTGTATCTGTACTAATGAAGATCGTGTTTATGGTACACTGTATCTGTACTAATGAAGATTGTACTTATGGTACACTATATCCGTGCTAGATTGTACTTATGGTGCAATGTATCTGTACTAGTTAAAATTGTACTTATGGTACACTATATATGTACTAGTGAAGATTGATTGTGCTTATTGTACACTATATCTGTACTAGTAAAGATTGTGTAAATGGCATACTATATTCGTCTACTTGCCCAAACCATCATCTACCAATTATCCCTTAATAACTAAATATCCAACATTAGCAATTACTCATGTAAATCCGATAGCGTCTTTGGAATGAAAATATTACAAAAGCGAACCTAGGTCTTTTACCCGATCATATCAAATTATAAATAGTACATTTATAATAGTCCATGTTTGAAGTATTAAGCGTGACCATCGAGAGTACTATAAGACTTAACTACAAGATGTAAACACGCCTTCATTCAGTACGTTTTTGATTATTGCCACGCTTTCCATTGATTAGTATGTATATAATTGGAGTATCATTGATTATTTGAAGCAAGCGATTCCAAGTATATAAATATTGACCAACTGGAAAGCGTTGGAATAATCAAGAAAAGGAACGAATGAAGGCGTAATTACTTCAGAGAACTGGACTTCTACTGGGAATCGGTCGCGGAATAAGACTACAGCGAGCTTGACACGAACTCCAATCACCATGTCCATCTAATGAAAACACTATGTATTCATCAGAAGTATAACTCAAACACTAGAAAACATACCAGTTTTACAAACTGGCATGGGTCACTAAATGGTGAAAATTTGCAGCTCTGATTTGAACATGAACGATATAATGAGATGGGCAGAATACAGTCTAACACAGTATACCTCCAAGGCAAGAGACAAAGAATGATATTCTTTCAACTAACTTTCAATACGGAGAAAGTTGTTTTTTCCCCAGAATTCCCCGTCCTTATTATAATAGCTGTCCATTGCTGGCAATGATGAGAACAGTTTCTGAATTATTGCATCTCGGGTGCGTGCTGAGATGTATAAAAATTCATAGTCTTGCATAAAATCAACCGCTATATTTCGGATATATTTGGTCAGAATTGGACATCTGTGTGGTTGTTTATTTTATGCTTTCGGACAATACGTTTTCTCTGTGCATTTGAATTTATTTTTTCTCAGTGGGTACATTGGGAAATCCTGTCCTCATTGTAACTATCGATTAAATGTTATAGCATGTTGATAAACATAACTCATGGTCTATACTTGAACAGTTGAGAGATTAAAGGCCTACTTCTGTATGCATGTCACTATCATTGATGTCCGTGTTTAATTGGGAGCAGGTGTAGTGTAATGTTAAGTCACTCTCCCACTGATCAGCAGACTTGGGTTTCGAATCCATTAGTTATTTGTGGTTTGTAAACAAAAGTATCCCATTGGTTCACCAAAACAAGAGGAAGACGGGTATGACAACTAATGCTCTGGGAAGGTCGAGGAATGGCCATTACTATTTAAGCAAGTGCATTAGCGACTCTAGTCAAGATCAGCCATTGACTAGATAGCTGAGCATATATTGAGAATCGGTGTGCCATGACAAGGGTTCGTATCTTATATTACCTTTAGGTCAGAATCGAGAAGAGTGCATCGTGGAACCACAGGGGAAGCTGGAGAGACTGATGAATTGGTGTAGAGATACGGGAACAGTGGTAAATCCTTTTAAGGCATTTGGGACTTGGTTTTCCTTGAACAAGTCGGGATCAAGTCGGGAACAAGTTAGAAATAACCAGCACAATCAGATACCTGTTTTTTGACAGAAGTCTGGGTTTCAGGGAACATGTTAAACACGTTATCATAAGTTCAGACAAAGGTTTAGCAGCAATGAAGTTTATGGCTGCTGCGCAGTGAGATAAGAGGTTGTTGTCTCTTTTGTACTAGGTTTTGGTGGAGGTTGTGGTGGAATATGCACTGGCAATTCTGACTCTTAGCCAAATTAAGATTGAAATACTGGGTAGAATCTAGAATGCAGCAATGTGTATCATTCAATGGTGCACAAGAAACACATCGACAAGAGCTATGCGGTACCTACTCGACTGTTCTACCGCAGAGCACATATTACATTATTGCCTTGCACGGGCGTACCTTCAGATACATGAAGATAATGAACATCAATTGCATTCCGAAACACAAAAAGTGAAAGGTAGCAGACTTAAGTGAGAGACGTCATGGAGTGGACGTGCTGAGGATGTCATTTAAAGCGTGTGCATATTGAAACATGTGGCAGCAAGTGCAGAATGAATAGGACTACCCACATATTTCGAAACTTGTTTGAGATTAGTAATAACACTAAGCAGGGAATGGTGTTCCACGGCTGTGGAGTAAGAGGACTAGTCTGTGGTCAGGGAGAATGTCAAAAAGGAAGATGTGATTATATACACTGATGAATCTGTGATTAGACATGTTCACAGTGTCTGGACTTTCACAGCTTAGTGCGTTGGTAAAACGATCTGGGAGGAGAGTGTGGCCTTTGCTGTAACTACGAATAGCATGAATATGGAGATTATGGAGGTAACCAGGGCATTTGTGTGGGTAGACACACAGAAAGTATCACATGTCTGCATCTCGAGTGACTCTATGAGAACGATTAAGAAGGTCGAAGTGGGTCTCGTTCGCGAACAGTGGATTGGGACCTTGAGAAAGGCGAGGTTGAAACTGGTTACATTTATTTGTAATAAATGCCGGGGCATGTGGGTGTTCAAGGCAATAAAGATAATATCAATTGGCGTCATGCCTACTGTGGCACAGGGTGATGGGGCAATTGATCGAGCTGACGTTTTGAACTCTATAATTGTTCAATATAGCACGCGAGAATAAGACTAGTGTGGATGGTGATTCCTTTTCAATGGCCAGGATTAAAGATCAGTGTTTAAAATGCTGTGTTGGTAAAAGTGAACATTTTCGAGGGCGCAGAAGAATGATAGTCAACCAGCAGAGGAATGGTACTGTCAGCAGAAGTGTAATGGCGGATACACCCATGGAGAGATCGGAGTAACTATGGAGTGTCCAGTTTGTAGTGATGATTAAACGATGTAATCTTGCACCTAGAAGTAGGATCATTTAACGATGTGACCTTGCAACAAGAAGCATGATGATTAGAAGATGTGATATTTCACCAATACGTAGGATCATTAAACGATGTTATCGCATAAGTCACATCTATGATTGTTTTTTTTAAAAAACAGTCAGTACAAAACAGTGCATACTGTTTTTTTAAAAAACAATCATAGATGTATTTTAATATACACTTTAGACAATATTCCAAAATTTATAATTAATGCTGTTATTCCATATTTCATCGTCCTTTTAGATATACATATTTATAGACACACTGGTTTATGTTAGATGTAGTTTTTCCTGTAAAACTATTTGTCTTTAATAATTTTTGTGTGTGTTTAGTTTTCATAATAGTTTTCCGTACGTTCAATTTTTATTTTATTATTGGTTAGTTTAATTGCGTATATAATTTCCCTTATTTTCTTAATATCTTGTGCATTACAATCACGAATCACAAACGCGAATCTATATTGGTTACATCAGGTCTTATGACAATTACCAAATATGGAAGATCATAGTTCATATAAACCTACCATAACAATTATCAAGAAGTCAGATAACTTGTGGATACAGTGTGCCTCCATTTATTTAGCATTAAGGGAAATAATCAACTATATTTTTTCAACTTCCTAAACCACGTTTGTTACTTCCCATTTGTGTATACAAGTTTGTGAGCACGCATATGAATTCATTAATTATTCGGACGTCGTATAGGTAATATTTTTTATTTCACCAAAGTGGACTAAAATCCACCGTTGAAAGAATTATCCCCCCCCCCCAAATACACAAGATAAAAATTGGTATATTGAGGTATATAAATGGTATTTTTTTTTAAATGGCATTTTACTTTCTTGAAATTGATGAAATATCGAAAGTCGCAGTGACATGATAACCCCTGAATCGAAATCTATATTATTTGTATGGTAATATTTTCTTCTTCTTTTTTTCTGCGTTCGTTCTCAAACTCCTGCAGATTAACAGGATGTAATCCGGAGAATGAAATGCGTTATGTCATGGTTTACAGCATTGCTGCGATATCTGCGCATTTCGGCCTGACACATCCGACTTCAGCATGGCTTTGGGTCACTGACCCTATATGGGATGGGACAGCCAACTCCATCCTATAACCTCCTTAGTCGCCTTTTACGACATGCGTGGAAGGTAAACAGTGTTGTTATTATTTTCTCCCCTTTCGGGCCCCGGGAACACACGGGCGTTATATTTTCTGTTATAACTAACTCTGAACCGGGGATCAGAAGAGATATGCTCACCGCTAGGGATAATTTTTGCTTCAATTTTAAAGATATATTTTTAAATTAAATAAAAATAAATTTCCAACGTAAGGTTATTGATGATGCTGGTGATGTTCTTGATGATAGTGGTGGTAGCGTGGATGGTTGTGGCGATGATGATGGAGGTAGATGCATTATAGTTATGGTGATAGTGGTTATGGTGGTATTAGTTGCTTGTAGTGATAATTATGGTGGTTGTTGTATTGATGATGGTGGTGGTAGTGATGGTGGGGATGATTTTGATAGTGAATATACAACAGCGGGTAAACAGTGTCGACCCAGCCTTAAATGGGTACCGGATTAATCCGGGAAGTAAAGACTGTGAGGGAGAGGAGATGGCAACCGCCCTCATTTTCAGAGCCTGTGAAATGTGAGATAGCTAATATATCACACACCTACGGCATTAATAAATGCTATGGGTTACCTTACTTTACTTATGCAACAGCGGTGGAGGTGTGCAGATAATTAAGATTAATGTTTGATTATATAATTTATACTTTAGATAATTCATACAGCAAATCTATGAACAGGGAAATAAACAGAGGTATAAACTCATTAGTATGGAAGAGAACGCTGTGTGAAGAGAACATAGTGTGACGAGAACATTGTGTGAAAAGAACATATTGTGAGGAGCGCAATGTGTGAAGAGAGCAATGTGTGAAGAGAGCATTGTGTAATTGCAGAAATACCGAGCGGATTGGAGACTGCAGTAAAACTGTGCACCGCATGGTAAGTACATATTGGAAAAAAATATAGACATTGATAAATATCAATTTTAAATTGAAAAATAGACAGGATTGACGTTTTGACCAAAATGTGTTTATCAAAATAGGGACTAACTAGCACACAATGAAAGCACATAATAAAACGGAGACTACATATAGGTAATGTAATAAAGATTGACAAGTCGGGGGGGGGGATGGGGAGGAATATAAGCAGGAATGAAGAAAATGTGTCGTGTATATGACGAAAGTTGTAATAGGTTATGGGAAGAAAATTCACAACAAAGGAAGCAAGACGTCTAAAATTGTTTATATACAAGTAAATTTAAGTAGGAAGCCAGAGGACAATTTTTAAAAATTCTTGAGACTAACGGGAATTGAACCAGTCCGTTCTACGGCACCAAATCGCCTAGCAACAATTGCACACGCGTTTTTCAGTACTTGACTAACCGCATCTCCAAAAAAAGATGCGATTTCATCAAGCCATTCAAATCGTGCACACAAAGTCACCCGAACTGACCAATCGAGACAAGGACTATTACAACAACAACAAACATCCCGTACAGGTATTGAAATATCCTCAGTAACAGCAAACACATAACATAATATCCGTAGTAGATTTGGTGCCGTAGAACGGACTGGTTCAATTCCCGTTAGTCTCAAGAATTTTTAAAATTGTTTAGTCATGTTATTATTATTATTCACAGTATTAAGACGTGTTTTTCTCATATTTGCATTTTTTAAATACCCTGTCCTTTCATCTGTGTAAATATATTTCCGTCGTTCTCGACTTACTTGGTTTATTATGTTGTTTTCTATGCCTGTAATTTTCTGCGGCATTGTTTGCATGTAGTCTTTTAATTTTGTGGTTCCATTCTGTGTTTGTTCATCCCTATCTTGATAAAAAATCATTTTGGTGGAGATGTCGGTTTTTATGTATTGTTCAACGTAAAACTATATTTAACGGTTTCTAAAAAAATATATATTTACTTACCATTACGATTAGTGGATCACGATAGGAAAATTAGAAGAAGACAGTTAGTTACAACCAGCAATATTGAAGGATAGAAAGTCAGATTGTTCGCGAGAGAGAAACTTAGATACTTTAACGTATGGGGCATAGCAAAGAGACAACACTAAATCTTATTCGAGATAGAGAAAATAGAAAGTCGTTGTTTTGTGATGATATCTGATTGTAATACTATTGTTTTTCACTGTGGTGTTTTCCCTTGCACCGTCATTTTGATTTGTTTCCATTGTAATTTCCATGTTCAAAATATGCACTTACCCTATGTGTTTACCTTGTGTAGAGCATCCACGACAGTTTTCTTTCTCTTCGTTATTGAACCCGACCCCCCACCCCCCCCACACCAATTTATGGGATTTATTATTCATATCACTATGTTATTTGGTAGTCTTCAACACTTGGCCTTACTTTTCACCCAACAGCGCAACCCCCCCCCCCCCAACCCTATAAAAAGGGTGTTTGAATTTTTTATAGGCTTGTGTTTATGACATAGTTGATTTAGCTGTTTTTTGTGTTTTTTATTTGGATTCTGTTGTGGTCTTTCATTGCGGTCTTGCGTCCGCTGGTTCACTTTTCTCATGGTTCTATGGCGAGCATGTAGTCTTGTTCTGTTGTGTCTCTCTCTCTCTCTCTCTCTCTCTCTCTCTCTCTCTCGTTCTTCTTCCTAATTCTCTTCCTGGTGCGCAATTTTATGTTGCTCACTATCTCCCACTTGAACGCACTGCACCATTTTGGATATATTGACTTCCTTCCTTTTCCGGTTGTTACATGGACAGTTTACAATATTTTTAAAGACATGTTCTGAAAATAATATATTTTTCAGTTTTGATCGAAGCGTCAACTATTTATGTCTTTATTCTGTGTTATTATAGTCGTTTTCTTTATCTGTTTATTAGTTGAGGTAGCTATTTGTAACATTTTTTAACACATGTTTAATATAATTACTTTGCTATTTGTGATACTGCATTCCATATCTGATTGTTGGATCGTCTCTAGGTTTTTTAGGGAATTATATATTTAGAAGCTCTTTATCTTCAGAAAAGAAATTACTGAGTTTCGAGAACAAATGTCTTCGTATGATAACTAACATTCATTGGAGTGAATTCAAATCGAATGATAAAATCAGAGAAGAGACACATCAAAATTTCATCACAGATGTTATCAGAAAACGCCGTTGGTTCTACATCGGGCATGTCCTACGCAGACTCCAACAGAATAAACCACCAATCTCTTGAATGGATACCTACAGGAAAAAGAGCAAGGAGTAGACCAAAAGAAACACTCAGAAGAACAATACTCAGAGAAAGTAAAACAATCACTATTCATACTATTTAAGAACACCACAGAATAGCTTTGAACAGCAGAATTGGAGAGATCTGACCTCTGCCATATGAGCTAACTTCAGTGCAAAAGGAAAATGAATGAGTGAATGAATATATTTAGAAGTGTTTATTGCTCTTCTAACAGGACGTGGTGTCCTGTGATACCGCCGCACTACAATGTTTAGATTCGGAAACTAAACATACATCCATAATTACCAGCTGCTAAACACAACTATGCTTTTAGACAACAATCTTTATCCGAATCAGGTTTCGTCTCGGTTACTCCGCTGGGGATCTATTCTTTCGTTATGATGGCTATGCAAAGCTACCTGCTCAAAACTAAATGTATTACTTTCATTATCGTCATGTTAAAATTGACGATATGTTATGTTAAAACAATCCTCCTTATGTTAAAACAATCACATGACATAATTCCACCAATAGTAGTTCTGGTCAATGAAACCATTCTTGATTAAGAACAAGCGTCATAGCACATGGGGCATTCCCATATATGCTCCGCTTGCCGTTCCGTCAGCCATCTAAAAGTGTATACGCTCTGTGTCCCAGCCAGTTGCTGATTACGAGTTCTTCTGATCTTTCCGGAGAGGGAGCACTTTCTCCCATCACCTCTAGTCACTCCCATTTCTACCATTCTCTGTGAATATGTACATTGTCACGTTCGACTTCTATCTCGTCTTATGTTTTATTAACAATGAAACCATGTACTAGGTAACCCTCACTTTATGTACTGATATATTTAGTCTTAACTGAACTTCCTGGTATTTTCATGTTAACCTTTCAGCATCCTATAATTGGCGTATCTGAAACAATTTTAGATATTGATTACTGAGAAGAACAAATATACACGTCATGTCATCTCTTTGAGTCTTCGTACTCATGATATTTTCATTCTGTGACAAAACTTAAAAGAACAACAATTTAGATCTTACAAAAACATCTAAATATCGTCTTTACTTTGATGTGGTAAGACTAGGCGAGGAGTGAAAAGCTACTCATGTCAGACCACATTTAAATTTTTCATTTCATATTCAGAGGCGGAGTTATAGCCTACACGGAGAGGTATAATATTTAATTTAAATGCACATTCATTGGGTAAAAGACGTTATATATTTCCCTTCTGTTTCTCTTAATATAAATATACCATTTCGTTGATCATAGTTTCGCAGTTTAGTTAGTTAATTAGTTAGTTAGTTAGTTAGTTAGTCCTCTGATCATAATCTCTGCAAACTGGATACGTCTATAATTGCTCCGATCTATCGCTGAGTGTATCCGCTATTACACTTCTGCTAACAGTACCGTTCCTCTGCTGGTTGACCATCATTCTTCTACCCCATCCAAAATGTCCAGTTTTAGCAACACTACATTCCAAACCTTGATCTTTAAATCTGGACATTGAAGTTTCCCAATTGAGCTCTCGATAACGACTTTTATTTTTAACCAAGCTGCATGAATAATAAACGATATGCACAATACACGCAGAAAGTAATATCTATCTATTAATCTATCTGTCTGTCTGTCGGTTCGCCGGTTTATCTATCTGTCTGTCTGTCGGTTCGCCGGTTTATTTATCTTGGTAAACAGCAGAGACACAGAAAACCAGACTAATATCATGATGAATGGACATACGCTTGAAGAGGTGAATACCTTCAAATACCTCGGATCCAGTATATGCAGCGATGGTAAATGCAAAGCAGAACTAAAAATAAGGCTGGGGATGGCTTTAGCGTCCTTGTCAAGGCTAACTGTGATGTGGAAAAGCAACATCAGTGTTGGAGTGAAAATCAAACTGTATAAGTCGCGGGTGCTGTCTGTTGTGTTGTATGGTTGTGAGAGTTGGACACTCACTGCGGACATGGAGAGAAGATTACAGGCTTTCGAGTATAAATGCTACAGAAGAATTCTACGAATTTCCTATAGGGAACATAAGACCAATGTGTACGTAAGAAATAAAGTAGAGATGTGTGCAGGTGTCCAGGAGCCATTGCTTTCAATAGTGAAACGACGAAAACTAGCATGGTTCGGACATGTATGCAGGCACGATTCCTTGTCAAAAACAATACTGCAGGGAACTGTCGAGGGTGGAAGAAGCAGAGGAGGACAAATAAAGACATGGACAGACAACATCAAGGAATGGACAGGGCTAGATATTTCCACACTCATCCACATCGCTGAGGATAGAATTCGCTGGTGGACTCTGTGTGCTGAAGCTTCCAATGTGGTACCCCTACGACCCTGAAGGGTTATGGGTTTTATTGATATTGATTGATTGATTATCTAACTATATAATTATCTTTCATATGCCCGCTATATATATGTGAGAATTTGTGTGCGAGCTTGCGTGTGCGTGTGTGAGCGCACATGTATGAATCCATCAATTCGCATACCGGGCCATCGTGTACAAATATCTAGCGTTATGTAAATCTTTCACTAAAAAATCATTACGTAAATCCTTTGACTACTAAAAATCTGTGTCCCTGGCAACATGAGACAGCGATAGGATCTTGCTTTATCTTTCTCTCTACATTTTTGTATTAATTCATTTTATCTATCATTCATTTTACTGTCATGCGCTTGTCACGCTTCATTAACTACCGGTATAATATTGAATAATAATATATGTCATGATACCATCGTTTGGTGTAAGTATCCTTTTGTAAATATCACATCAGCCATTGAATGCAGTTGATTGGAACAATATACTTTTACCTAATAGCATAGCTAGACGTTTTAAATATGAAAAGTGAGCCTCATCAATAAAGAACTTGTCCGAACTCTGCACAACTCAACTTGTGCAAACAGAATTATAACAATGCGTTGACAATATCTAGAACAAGTTTGGTTTCGTCAAGTTTATGATTTTTAGAATGTCTATAAGCGCTTGCTCATACCTTGGTATCATTTAATATATTGGATTGTGGAGTTGATACTGGTCTTGGAATTGTTAATGTTAAACAATGGTTTTTGTTGCGGGAACGTAAGGACCAGTGGCGTCACTCCAGTTGTTGAGTTATGGTGTGTTTTAGCAGGGAGGGGAAATGGCCACGCAACTAATAGTTTCTGCGGCTTTCTACTTGAAGAGTTAGCGTCATCCCCGACGGCAGGTTGCTGCCATGGTATGACATAGGAGCTACCTTAAACTTACCTTAGGCATCTTCTGTGTAATTGTACGGACGATCTTATTATGTCACACAGCAACATTGGTGCACGGATTTCTCCAAGGATGATCATACGTTATGCGTCATCTCTCTGGGCTGACGTGACTGTTACAGCACTGCTGTGGAGGTAGTGACAATGATGTGTGATATTTTATCGTTTATTTAGAGGTTGTAATGATGTCTAATGTTACACCAAACATGTTAAGTTAGCGACAGTCATTAAAAAAATCTTCTACATTAATTTTATATATGTATCTCTTTGAGGAAGGGGATTGGGGTGGATGGGAGGGGGGGTTGTGGTAGTTTACTATTATTTTACTATTCTTACATTAAGTAGCATCATATTCTATTTTAAAAAGGAAAAGGGGTGGGGTGGTCAAACTAATTCCCACCCTCCACTAATTTAATCTTGTGGCATAATTTTTCTATTACTGTAGAAAACAAGCCATATTTTCAAACAATATTTCCCAGGCATTTCATATGAGTAAAAAGACGGATAAAACAAATCACATTGAGAGCATCAAACTAAAACTGTAAAAATAAATATCCGGCTACACATTTTTGCACAGCTAGAACCATAACATTACAATGTTTATGGGAATATAAAAAAAAACAACAATAGATATTGTTTATACAATTCTTGTTTCTATTTGTAGGTTTCAGTTATATTTTTACCAATATATATGTTTCTATATAAGGATGCGGAGAATACAGAAACAGCTAGACCCATCAAAATTAAAGCTAACCTATATCATTTACTAATGCCGTAGGGGTGTGAAATGTTAGGAATCACACATTTCCATGGCTCTGCTATATGAGAGCGGTAACCATCTCTTCTCCCTCGCAGTGTTTACGTCCCTGACAAATCCGGTAACGAATTAAGGCTGAGTCGACCCCGGAGCCGTTGTGGTCTGAAAAAATTTCCAACTCAACTGAGGAATGAACCCATGACCACTGATATGCCATGGGGTTACTTAATAATATCAGAAATAGGCAATCTTAATTGTTTGTTTTACACGTTATGAGACAGGAAGGTCTGAAGAACATAGTTACACAGGGAGAGATCGTGGACAACAACTCAACAAATCATAGTCTGACATCTTGGCATGGCAAAGTGGAAACAGCGACCCTGATTAAAGATACTAGAAATCGGTAATCGACTACATCAGTCGGCACGGCACCTGATGACGATGATATTCGTATTCTTTTTTAATATTTTAATTTCATTTTAATGTCCTTGTTATTCCACTCTTTCAACTATGTCATTTCCACACATGCGTGTAACCATTTTATAGATTTAACAACTACACGATAATGTCACTGCATATACAAATAATTATTCCCTTTATTCTGTTGAATTCTCCAGGATGAAAATTGTTTTTAGAATACCACAATTATTTATTCTAACGTCATGTCGTTTCATGTTAATTGTTTCAATGGAAAAAAATGTGTATATTTACAAAACGTTTGTCTATGTTGTTATCAGTTATGTCTTCATGTTATCAGCGTCTTTAAATCAAGTCCATTGTGATCCGATCACCGTCTCAATAAATCCATCCGAGTGTAGCGGCTGACAGTTCCAGTTTCATGTTGGTTTATCAGTCTCTTGGTATATCTATTATATTTCTCTTCATGGGCTTTTCCGTTCTTTACACCAAATCCCATGCTGGCTTGAGAGCGACGATAATTCATAATTTTGAATATATGCTGAGTGATAGAGGAGTCTTAACTATGCAACTCGACTCATTGATATATTTATTAACACTGCACCCATGCTAGCCAGTGTATCGGCTTGTTTATTATCCTCATCACCCGGATGTCTTGATAAGAATAGAAAAGTAATCTTTCGGGTCAGAGATTGTGGGAATAGCTTCACCAATTATTGGCGCACGAAATCAGCTTCTCTGCCGAAGATGGACGTGTCGGGCCATTGGCGCAAATAAAACGGCGAAACAACACATTTCCATTATCTGGACTACATCCTGCTGGAACTCTAGAAGGACAATGGTCCTGCTACAAGGGAGATCCAGCGGGAGTTTGAGAATGATCGCTGAAGAAGAAGAATCCAGCTTAGGTTTTGCGGAGCATGTTCATTGACTCAATACTTGAGCATGATTCAGAATATCTTCTATGGTGTCCTCCATATGTAATCAGTCATGATGGCGAGCACAAGATGCATAGTGTAAATGATATAAGTAAATATAAGCTGAGTTATTAATAAGCGTCACAGAGCACTGGTTTCCCGCAAGTGCTGAACTGAATAGTCAGTGGCTGGCCAGAAACATCCCGATTTTTGTCATCTACCGCAACTCGCTCAGTATCGACGGTGCCATTACTCGATCTATTCCACGCCGGAGCCTTGATACCTAACTAAAACGTGGCTGGTTAAATCTCATGAGTATTTTGTATTTCAAACTATGAATAACGCATGCATTTGAAGCACAGGTCTGCTGGAGAGTGACTTAACACTTGACTACCTCAGCTTCCACCCTTCAGTGTACTGGCTGTCAAACATTTTGACGAACATCAAAGATATAGGCCTATTGCTGTATTTGTCACAAGACTGAATGTTTTTAAGCCAGTCGTTGAACATTTAGTAGCCACCGGAAAAATTAAGGAGAGAATAGATAGAGAAATACAAAGAGAACAATATCTGGATGAGTTTTCACTGTGGCACAAAAGGATGTCACCAAGTGAACTTATTAGCAGCACACGAGTAGAGTTGTGGAGAAACATAATCGACTACGCCACTCGACATGGCACTTGATTGATTGAATCTGTGTTTATTATGTAATCTTCAATTTTTCAAAATATTGTTCACGAAAACAATTGAAAACACATAATGTGCAAGCAAACAAGACGGCCATTAGACGACAAATAAATGCAGTTATTTACGAAATAATGAAAACTGAATTAACATATATAAATAACCAAATGGTCAGAGGGTGTCCGACAAAGTGGATGGTGCCGCAGTAACCTAATGAACAAATAGTAAAGCAAAATGAGTTAAACAGCTTACTAAAACACTTACCTTGCCTATTAATAGAAATATATATTTTTTATATTATATATAAAAAAACATACAATAAAACTAAACAGGACAATTCTCCACGTATCGGCTCAAATTGAACCTTTTTCAAGAGACAAACAACGGTTTTTTTGTTTAACGGTTTTTTTTATCGGTTTCTGTTATTTGTCTCTTGAAAAAGGTTCAATTTGAGCCGATACGTGGAGAATTGTCCTGTTTAGTTTTATTGTATGTTTTTTTATATATAATTTAAAAAATATATATATTTCTATTAATAGGCAAGGTAAGTGTTTTAGTAACCTGTTTAACTCATTTTGCTTTACTATTAACATATAAAACATTCATTTTTAATAGAATTCATATAAGCACTATTCTCACATTTTTTAAAATTATAACTCTCAACCACAAATGTTTACTCGGTGTACAAGATATCAAATCGGATAATTCATAAACTGTGTGTTAGCGAAATGTGATAATGGTTAAATGCTTGCTGCCATTTCACTATTATGTCTGGACTATTCCCTTTTAAAATATTAGCTAAACTAGTTTGACTTTAATTTACACGAAAAGTAAAAGAATACAAATAAGAAAACAAATGTATATAGAACACGCACCAGAAGTTTATTTTCACACAGTGAAGTTTGCAATAGTTTGCATGCAAACATCTCCTAGCACTCAGTGAAGTTTGCAATAGTTTTCATGCAAACATCTCCTAGCACTCAGTGAAGTTTGCAATAGTTTGCATGCAAACATCTCCTTGCTCTCAGTGAAGTTTGCAATAGTTTGCATGCAAACATCTCCTAGCACTCAGTGAAGTTTGCAATAGTTTGCATGCAAACATCTCCTAGCACTCAGTGAAGTTTGCAATAGTTTGCATGCAAACATCTCCTAGCACTCAGTGAAGTTTGCATGCAAACATCTCCTAGCATTCAGTGAAGTTTGCAATAGTGTGCATGCAAAAATCTCCTAGCACTCAATGAAGATGTTCAGTTTGCGTCACAGTATAACTTCAGATCGTCCAAAATGACATAATACAGACATAATTCAAAATGACATAATACAGACATAATACAAAAATGACATAATACAAACATAATACAAAATGACATAATACAGACATAATACAAAATGACATAATACAGATATATTATATAAAATGACATAATACAGACATCATACAAAATGACATAATACAGACATAATACAAAATGACATAATACAGACATAATACAAAATGACATAATACAGATATCATTAGCGATGGAGTTACAATATAATTGTACGGATAATCTGCTGTGGACTGTACAAAAATAGGAAACCTTCAGCACATACTCTGACACATCACCAACAATGGTTCTGCTATTACATGGTTCGTGTTCTGATGGGATGGTGGTGAAATCTTTAGACTTGTTGCATTCGGAAAACTAGTGTATTAAGATCACTATATGGATGAAGGTTTCATCGGATTACTAATGTGGTAGTTAGGTTGCATGGTCTTGTTATTCCATTTATTCTGTTGAATTCTTGAGGATGAAAATTGTTTGTATAATTGCATGGTCAGGATACAAAGGTTAATATTATTGATGGATTGTTAAATGTGGTCCATAGATTGAAGTGTTTGATATGAGTTCTGCAACAAGTGTTTATTTGATGAATTATAAATGTATCGATTTCAAGATAAGATTGTCAACCATGTATAATATATGATTTCATACAATGACATGCAAAACGTCGTCAAATCTGTATGGATCGCCCAGAAATACTTTCATTGATATAACAGTCTCCACAATTTCTGATGACGTCATAATAAATGCTACACAATGTCGACTAGGCGACACAGGCAGAGATGTGATTCATTTATTGTTTCGTCCATTCTCGTTTGCATTAGATTTCCGGTAACGGTTTTATTTGAATGTAATCCGGAATCAATAATGATTGAAATCGATATCAATCTCTTGGCATGCTCAACTCGCAGCTGTAGGGTATAGACTTAGCGACAGTAGTACTGTTTCAGTATACCTTATTCCATCAATTGATTATGTCTACGGTTGATTATAACATTGGAATGATAACTTGATTGCAGGAAATCTTTTGATGCATCTTAAGATCTTGCGTTAGGGTTACTTCTTTATTTATTATTGTTCAAGTCTGTTTTAAACGAACTCTCGGCAGACAGCGATATCTGTTAAAGTAGCGTAATAATTTTATTTATTTGAAGACTGCGTGCACTTCTCCACTTTAATTTTTTGAGTTCCTTTACGAACGTTGTTGTTAGCTGTTGACGTTGATTGCAGTGGTTTGAAAATGTTGCACAAAATTAAATATGAGAAAGGACACTTGTATAAAAATAGGAAACCCGCATGGTTGCAGTTGTTTAGCAAAGTTGTACAAAATTAAATGTAAGAATTAGCACTTGTATTAAACAAGAAACCCGCATGGTTGCAGTGGTTTGAAAAAGTTTCACAAAATTAAATGTAAGAAAGAACACTTGTATAAAACAGGAAATCCGCATGGTTGCAGTGGTTTGACAAAATTGCACAAAATTCAAAATCGTTCAGGTGGTAAGAAATATGCCTTAGAATCTCTTGTAATAGTGAACTTTGAACTATCTCCTTTTCTAGTTTTTTTCAGATTTAGGATAGCTTCCTTGTCTTCTATTATTACTTTCTTTTGTTGTGTTGTTCCTGTTTGGCGTATTTCTGTTGTTTTTTGCTCAATATGACTAGTCTATTTTCGGTGTCTGTATGTTTGGTATGACCCTTGTGTCTGTGATATCTTTCGTGTGTTTCTATCTTCTGTTGATGCAATCGATCTGAAATATAAGTTGTAAAATTTGTATCAAGTTTTAGAATGGCTCCGTCTGTATTGGTAGAATGTGTTTATTATGATGAGTTCACGTTCCATACATACGTTTATGCGATTTTCTCTGTTGTTGTTGCAAACTGTACTAATGTCGCCGAAGTTTCCCATGCAAGTTTTATATTCCCCTTCCTTTTCTTTCCTTCACTTCCATTGAAGTCGCCCATGATGTATATTTTATCTCTGTATTTGATTTTATTAAGTACAATAGAAAGGTCTTCGAAAATGTACATACTGTCTTCCTCGTTTTTGTCGTTACGTGGTGCATCGATTTGTATTACTGTGCTTGTGGGTTTTTTTGTGGTTTCTTTGTTTCCCATCTCATATAGTATCAAAGTTACCCAGAAATCACACTAAAGTCTAATGTGTCAGTCCGAAAGGCGCAGTTATCACAGATTAGTTGTAAACCATGGCACAACACATTTCATTCTCCAGACTGCACTCATAAGCTGGAGTTTGTGAACGATTGCAGACGAAGAAGAAGAATTGTTAAAGTCACAATCGAATCCCAAGTCAACCCGGAAGAAGTGAATGGAAACTAGGTCTCTTGGGAAAATAAATATGGAGGGTGTGATACTGACTCCGCGGTACATGGACTAATCAGATGATACCGTTCTTCCCCATAGTCAGGATACGCATGTGGTTGCGTCTGTGGGTCTCACTAATGGCCCACTAGACATACCATCCATGCAACAGAAAACCTTAGTGGATGACATGCCGTTATATTGAGGTTATTTTCTTATAGAAGATTCATGGCATGTCATCTATACAGTTATGATTTTGTTTTGTTGTTGAAATGTGTTTCATGTTTGCCTGAATATATATGTATGCACCCACTGTGGTTGGGAGGGAGCCAGAGATGTACTGTGCAGCACTGAGGAGGATGAAACTGACATCACAGTTTTTCCTATGGCTGAGGCCCATCATAGAGGCACAGTGACTCATGACGTTTCAATCCTTTTGACTTGAACATTTGGTTTTATGCCTGGAGCTATAGAGAAGTTCGGCATAACCAGTAGTCAATTGGTGGCAGGGAATGAGCACAGTGAACACTATCTTGGCTACAGTGGCTAGGTGCAGTGCATAGGTTGAAACCTACCTTCCTGAAGGTGCGATAGTTATTATCAGGCTCTGTCCAGGGGTGGTCCAAAATCCACAGACTTCCCAGCAATATAATGCCATCTAATGGCATTAGGTCAAAGGGCATGAGCCCATGGACCGCTGGATCAACAACCAACCATAGTCAGGATCGCAAGAAAATACATGGCTTACACGATATGATACGGGGGCGGAGGCCATTTGAAGTTTTTCAGAGCAAGTGTCATTGATAGAAGAATACATACTGCACAGATCTCTATCACTTCATATTTGTATAAATGGTTAGGCGATACAATAGTGTTTTATTTATATCCATACAAAATATACTGTGACTGAATCTCGAGCAATTCTGATACAGTAATCCAACGCCTGAATGAAATATGATCCTATGCCAATAACGTGTATTTATTGAACTGTTTCAAATTGCCAATTGTCATTGCTTATATTTAGTTTCACTTTGTTTGCACACGGTTACTAATTGTTACTTCCGCTCTAGTTAAGTGTACATTCGTGTCATATATTTTTTGAAGTTTCATTTCTGTGGTTTTTTTTCTATTACAACATTATTCTGATTCTTAAGCTAATTGAATAGAACATTGGAATTTATTTTTTTAAATAATATTCACGATTAAAACAATAATTATATCTTTGATTCAAGTCAAACGGGTAAGAATTTGTACAGTAATTTAACTAGTAGGACTAGGCTACTACCCCGTAATTTCAACGATTCAGAGTTGCTATTTTGAGTTTAAAATTTTTAATGAAACGTAAAGATATACACATAAAAATATTTATCAAGCAGCAGCAATATTTTTTGCTCTTTCACTGTGTGTAACCATATCCTTTCATTGCGTTTTCCAACAACATTTGCGTCTAGAATTGTTTAATTGTTTATGTTCCCTGTACAAGAGAGGTGCTAGCTGTTGTCAGGGGTAAGCGACTTTTCTTGTACAAGAGAAGTGCTAGCTATTGTCAGGGGTAAGCAATGTATCTTGTTCAAGAGAGGTGCTAGCTATTGTCAGGGGTAATTAAAGTTTCTTCTGCAAAAGACGTGCTAGCTATTGTCAGGGGAAATCAATGGTTCTTGTGCAATAAAGTTGATAGCAAGTTCGTTGGCTTGATACTCCTATACTGTATTTTAAAATATCTTCTTAAATGTAGAATCATTAACAGTATTGCTTGCTTTTTAGACATGTTTAAATACGAACGTGAATAAGAAGGTTAAACGTATTGTGGTGAACACTGCTCTGCTAACCTCGGACGAAATATATCATTGGCTATAAACGAATAATTTAATAAAATTTAGAAAATCGCCACAGCCAAAAAATTCTAGGTTGTTGGTTTGGTCCTGAATAGGATATACTATCAATTTTCTTCTGTTATTGTTTTTTCTAACGAAATAGAGGTAGCGACACACATCTTATTTTGTTGGAATATTTCCTTTTAATCATGTAACCCATAATGAAAGTAATCTAGTTTCCATTACTAACAGTCAGCTTACATCACTGAAAGTCAGAAAATGCGGAAATAATACATACATGAGATTGTAAAAAGGAATATTTATGACGACATAGGCGATAATATATGACCTAAAACTATCGATAAAAGAAGAGGTCGTGTGACCTTCTCTCGACTGGGTGGTATCGTGGTTAATGTCATTTTTCACAAGTACAACTTTTTCGAACTTACTCATAGATGTAAAACCAACCGTCTACATTGTACTGGCAATATGGCTGGATATGCTAGTACCATAAAATTCACGAATAAATTAACAAAATTATCACGTACATGTCATGTAGCAATTCGCTTTTATCATGTGATCTTCTGAATCAAAATATTACAAATTGATTTCAGGAGTAAATCTTATATTTTTTTCACTTTTTGGTCTTTAAAACAACAATTGTATACTTCCTTTAGGTGTTTTCCAGTAGATAGTGTTTGTCATAAACTTGGCCTTGTTCATTTTCTAATGCCCTTGCTACAGTTAATCTCTTTGTTATAAACATTCATCTACCTATAAGGAGTGTCTTCATGTGTCACCCTCGGCAATACAAGACCTACTGGTTCAAACGTTCTTACTGACTCATATGAATATTCCAGTTTTTCTTTTCTTTATTGATCAATAGACTATACATTATGTAACAACCAATGAAAATCAATAGAATAGTCAAATCAGTTATTTGAAGGCTAGTTTTCCTATTAGCCTGTACGTCGTGTATCGGAGATGATGTTTCTTCATGTTTACTGTACTCGTGCAATTATTTAAAATCCGATTATTTCGAGGGGCTATGTGCGTGTTTGTCTGTGTATGTGAAAACTAGATCGTCGTTTTAAAGCACTACAGTATAAACACACTATCAGTTCTACTCCTAGGCAATGGTTTCCAGGGTTACGAATTTCTGGAGAGATCGGTTATCTGTACAACCGACATCTAAGTGCGTGACGTGTGCACATGACTTCCTAGAAGATCGATGAGGGCAAACATTGTTGAACAAGACACTGTAAATCCCATATTTTCTAAGAAGTATTGGTCATAAAATCAAGTATCAGATGGAAGCCGTTTTGTAATAGTTTTGTAATAGTTTTGTCCACATGCTTGCTGATACCACATGCTTGCTGATATAAACTAGTTACACATTCGTTGAACAATTGGCATTTCTGGTCTTTGGGTGTGTACATAGAATAACAACATCTGTCAGAGTGCCTGCTCAAAGTGAAACTGATTTCTCTAGGTTAGGTATATTTCTGAAGTAGCATATATATATATATATATATATATATATATATATATATATATATATATATATATATATATATAATGTTGGATGTGAAATATAGAAACAAAAACAAAATTAATATAATTAAGGTTTTTAGGTAGAATGTTTCAATTGCAGCTGTTGCTAGAATACAATGAAGAAACGTAATACTGCGTAACGTTAAATGCAGTTATTAACATGAGAGCTTTCATTTAGATTTTTTTAAATTCTGGCCCTTTTTCGCAGTTATTGTACACAATTTAGGAGTTCGTCCATGCCTACAATTTGATCATAAACAGTACCAACTATGTAGCCATGACCGTCTACAGTATAAGACATATTGGCTAATGGAAAATCCAGCTATTTAAAATGATTCATTTGACTATTCACTTGTTGTCATTGGCTGTCACACAAAGTAACATCATAATTACCAATGACAGTCACAGAAATATTCAAATAAGTCATTAAGAAGGTTGTGTTTCCCATTAGCAAGTAAGGTCCTACATTTCAGACAGTTATAATATAGCATATATTGATTGAAACGAGAATTCAATGTAATATAAAGAAATACTGGACACAAGCTAAAAAAATTAAAGGAACAATGCTTAAAGATATAGACAACAAAGGACACGTTAAGATTATATATGAAAGAGTAGTGGAGTGTAATCTTTGTGGCAATAACAGATGGGGTTCTGATATAGAGCACTAAACACTTATGATAGAAAGGGAACTAAGCAGAGGGTTTACAAGGAACAAGTCTCGCACGAGCATGGATGGAGATGTGTATATATGTACATGTTGAACTCAGGAGAATTCACAAGGGACGAGTCTCCCACGAGCATGGATGTACATGTGTATCTAGGCACATGCCGAACTCAAGAGAATTTACAAGGAATAAGTGTCCGCCCGTGTGTTGCTGGGGTAAATCCCAATAAAGGGGAGCAGAAAACGGCAAAACTGTTTACCTTCCACGCATGTCGTAAAAGTCGAATAAGGAGGTTATGGGATGGAGTTGGCTGTCCCATCCCATATAGGGTCAGAGACCCACAGCCATGCTGAAGTCGGATGTGTCAGGCCGAAAGGCGCAGTTATCGCAGCAATGCTGTAACCCATGACACAACGCATTCCGTTCTCCACACTACATCCTGCTGATCTGCAGGAGTTTGAGAACGAACGCAGAAGAAGAAGAAGAAGAAGAAGAAGAAGGAACAAGTCTCACACAATCATGGATGGAGATGTGTATATATATGTACATATTTAATGAACTCTAAAGGATTTACAAGGAACGAGTCTCGCACGAGCATGGATGGAGATAAGTAGGCACATGCTGAACTCAAGAGAATTTTCAATGAACAAGTCTCGCACAGCATGGTTGGTTTTTTGTTTCTAGGCACATGTCGAACTCAAGAAGATTTACAAGGAACAATTCTCACACAAGCATGGATGGATATGTGTGTTTAGGCTCATGTCGTGCTCAAGAGAACTGCCGAGAACGGAGCAAGTCGGACTAACATCATCAGGCAACATCACGAGTTCTTAAAAATAAAATAAATTAACACATGCATATTTCTGTGATTGTTCTAATGGGATCACTTGCATTTGCATTCATGATTATATTTGAGCCACCGAGTCTGTTAGGAGATATTCGGATACACATGATATTCTGGGTATTCATCAGTTTGTGTCTATAAGACTCGTGTAGATTGTATGATTTTGTCCAGAGAAAGGAATGTGTTGTGACAGAGTTTTACGTTTGGTCTCGACATCTGCATATTTATACCCGACACATCCGACTTCAATATGGCTTCTAGGTTACTTTAACTTTCCGTAGGATGGGGGAGCTACACCCACTAATTAAACCTCCGCAGCCGCTTATTATCTACGATATTTGTGGCAGTCCAAACTATTAGTATTCTCTGTTGTCCTTACGAATTCTTGCAACACAAGCAATTGTGTTTATACTTACCCAGACCATGAAATTCTACAGATAACTACTAGTGAAATGACTCAATGCAGAGTAACATAATATTTTCAAGGATGTGCAGATACAAACGAACCTAATGGAAAGCAAGTATGGTTCAGGATCATCTGACTATAAACCTGCTTTCCCATTCTTTTCTGCACTCTATTATAGACTGTTTTTGTTCGTATATTATAAGTAATGATTACCATTTTTTACATATTGTTCTTCTTTTCTTTCTATTTTACCCTTTACGGATGTCGAGGACACACAATTGCATTGTTTTCGCTTTTCTGGCAGCCTCAGATAATGTCATTTGGTGTTCGTTTAATGTCTTTTTGATGTTGTCGATCCAACGTACTATAGGTCTACCTCTTCTTTCTGTTTCTCCTCTCTTCATATATTATTTATAAACTAATGAATCACACTGCATTCTTTTCAGATGACCAAACCATTCCATTTATCGATTTTGTATGTATTGTAGAATTGGTAAATCAATTCAATTTTTCTCTTATGACCTTTGTTGCATCCACTTCTTGAAAGTCAGTAATGTGTATGCTCTTTTTTATAGGTTCGTAAGTAGCTATAATGTCCCATGGCTCCATGAGAGGTTCTTGAGTAGTAGAGATGGTGCATATTTCTGATTTTATCACAAGATGATGTACCTATTTTAAACTTGTAGTGCACCAGTTGGATCCTGCCACAGAAAATTGTACGCACGCACAGTTCAGATAGCAATGGCAAACTACTGGGATGGCTACGTCCCGAATATTATATGATAGTAATTTTAGAACGAGATGCAGCTCTGTTTCATGCAGTATATTCGTATATGTCATGATTAATTACACAGACATTCAGTGAGAATAGTTTTTATATTTCTTCGTTTAGTAAAATTCAGACCGTATTATCTTATGTTTCTTACCATAGAGGACTATATTTTTCGGATACTGTGATCAGGTATTCTTCTGACTTCATAGGGATTTATAATTAGGTTAAAGACTGCGAGGGAGGGGAGATGGCTACCGCCCTCAGTTGCAGAACCTCTGAAATGTGAGATCGCTATCATCTCACACCCCTACGGCATTAATAAATGCTACGGGCTACTTTATTTTACTTATAATTATGTTTAGTTTAAGGTTGGCTGATTATCGTCTTTGTACACCGGATATGTCTGTAAGTGCTCAGATGTTCGACTCATAAATATATCAGGAAAGTTGCCATATAGTCTTAATGTATGGCCTACAACAGTCGCTCAAACTGTATGCAGCAGGTGGCATGCGGTCTTCTGTCGGCTCGATGATGTGGTGGTTAGTGGGCCCACATGACAAACACAACACACTTGAATTTATATCAGAGTCAAAACATAGGGCATTTTAGCCACATATGAACTCTGAATGCTAGGGATATCAGATCTGTAGCAGAACCTGGTATCCGAAATCGTATCTTGCCATTAGATGTTCATCGACTTTCTTCTGAGACAAATTGCGTGATACAGACTAGTCTGCTTTCCAAATATAAGAGTGAGATATTATATATTTTTATATATTATTATATTATTAATATTTGAAAAATCGAGACGGCAACACTGATATAATGTCTACATCGTGTATTAAAACGTCCGCATTAATATCGGCTGTGTTATCAGCAAAACATCAGCTCATTATTTTTCATCTATTCTCATTTCGCATTACTTGAGTGAATTACACGACACGTACTGTTATGTATGTAATATATTTAGGCGTTATATAACGCACAATTGACTTAAATATTTCACTTCGTTCAACATGTTATGTTATGTTCCTCCAGGGCCATAGTCAGCGCATAGGGCAGAAACCATAGCTTTCTATTTCTGTCTGTGTGTTGCCAAGTCTTTCAATGTTTGTGTGTTGTTTAGGTTGACATGCCTTCTCTATTAATGGTTCTTCGTAGAGTGTCTCATGTTCAACATGTGGGAACATAAATACTCCAACCAGTAAATAGTTTATTACGAACTGTTTCATTCGGGGAGCAGAATTTGGACAACGTGTTAAGAATTGTTGTTTGGAAAATGTACCAGCATTTAACCAGTGTTCTAGCTAAGGACATGAACTTGGACAAAGACATCAATAGAGCAGTGAGTGAATTTAATAGATGTATACTACATGCTGCTAGTAAAACCATACCCAGGGGGGCACGCAAAAACTACAAACCCTAGTGGAATGATGAACTGGAAAAGCTGCAAAATGAGATGGAAACATCTAGAAAGCAGGCTGAGAACAGACCTAGCCAAGAACATCACAACAAATATCAGCAAACAAAGGCTAAATTTCAAAGAGCCAAGTTACAAGCCAGACGGAGCAGCTGGAAAGAAAAAACAGAGTCGCTGAACCTAGAAAGAGATACTAGGAAATTATGGAAACTTGTAAAACAACTAAATGATGAAGGTACAGGGAGAAATACCAGGATCACACTTTATAAAGATAGAAACATTTTAACAGGTAAACATGCAGCTGATTACTTTGCAGATTCCTTTGCAGAAGACAATAACGTCAAAGTCAGCCCAGACAAACAACAGGAGGTTCGAGAGAACCAGCAAAACATTGGACAAGGTGAACCTATACCTGAAGTCATGGAGGCACCAATCACAATGAGAGAACTGGAGCATGCAATATCCAAATTGAAAATGAAAAAGTCCCCTGGAGCTGATGGAGTGTCCAATGAAATGATTAGAAACCTGGGAAGTGCAGCAAGAGCAAAGCTACTGCAGATCTTTAACACAAGCTGGTCCACAGGTAATGTACCACAGCCGTGGAGAGAAGCAATAATGATACCACTCCTCAAATCAGGAAAAGATGGCAACACAGTCTCCAACTACAGGCCCATCAGCCTCACAAGCTGTCTATGTAAAACAATGGAACACCATTATCAATCTTAGGATGCAGTGGTACCTTGAAAGTGAAAACCTTCTGGTATCACAGCAAGCAGGTTTCAGACAGTGCTACTCTACTGAAGATCAGGCAACCTACCTCTCCCAAGAGATTGAGGATGCCTTCCAAGAAAAGAAACTGGTACTAGCAGCATGGATAGACCTCAGGAAAGCATTTGATAAGGTCTGGAAAGAAGGGCTCCTAAAGAAATTGCGAAATTGCAGGGTTAGCTCAAGAATGTACAAATGGGTAAAAGCATACCTGCATAATAGAAGAGCCAGGGTACAATTAGATGGTCGCAAGAGCAAGAAAGTTCTACTGCGTCATGGAGTCCCCCAGGGAGGAGTCCTGTCACCCACACTTTTCTTGGTTTACATCAATGACCTAGTTGCTGAACTACCACATGGGATCAAAGTGGCAATGTATGCTGACGACCTGGTGATCTGGTGCACAGAAGAACATGCAACAGTGGCCACTAAACAAATACAAAGAGCTATCGATGCCCTAACCTTATGGGCTAATAGATGGTGCGTCAGCATTAACACAGATAAGTGCAGCACTACACTCTTTACCCTCTCACCAAAACAAAAAGCTGGTCATATCAAGATAGATGGAGAGCTCTTGAAAGAAGACAAACAACCCACATACCTCGGAGTTACTTTTGATGATAAGCTGACATGGAAGCAGCACATAAACAAAGCAACAACAAAAGCCAGGAGGAAGCTAGCTATCCTGAGAAAACTAAGTGGAACCACATGGGGAGCCAGTGGAAATATACTCAGTAAAGTTTACCAGCAAGGCATAAGACCACACCTGGAATACGGTTCAGCTGCGTGGTGTCCTGCATCAAACACCACATTACAAGATCTAGATAAAGTGCAAAACCAGGCACTTAGAATAATGTTGGGAGCAATGAAATCAACACCCATAGCAGAGATGCAGAAAATGGGAAGAATGCAAACACTTGGCGAACGCAGAGACACAAAAGTACTAATTCAAGCAGAAAAGTTTCAGTGTATGCCAAGTCATCCAATGAAGGAAAGATTCCAAAATCTAGCAATGGGACGACTGAAAAGGAGCAGCTTTATCCATCAAGCTAAACGACTCCGTAGACAACTTACAGACCTACCTGAAGTTGGCAGCCCCTTAAGGTCTGTACCAGAGCAAACCCCGTGGAGTGAAAGCCATGGAATGCCAATATACATTCAGACCCATGTGAAAGGAATACTAAGCGAGGACGAACAGAACAGTGTGCAGCGAATGACAATCACCCTCAGTTTCCTGGATGAGGAATATCCACAAGATATATGGGTCAGAGTGTACACAGATGGGTCAGCACAGAATGCTGTGAGGAATGGAGGTGCAGGTGTATATATAGAATATCCACACAAGCCTAGAGATACAATCAGAACACCGACAGGAAAATTCTGCAATAATTATGATGCAGAAATCCAGGCAATTAGTGTGGCAGCTAAAAAACTGCTGAACTCCAACTCTGACCTACAGCCTGTGGTATTCCTGACAGATGCAAGGTCAGTGCTTCAAGCTCTCCAGTCTGGAAAACTAACAGACTTAAAAAAACTACTTAGCGAATTGTCTTACCAGTATAGGGTAACCATGCAGTGGATACCCTCTCACTGTGGAATACCAGGAAATGAAAAAGCAGACCAACTGGCTAAGGAAGGTGCTGCCGAAGACCAACCAGATATACCAATCACCTACCATCAGAAAAAACATATGATAAAGTCAATAAGAAAGCCACAAACGCCAACACAAGATGACTATCACAATATGAACAGATCAGAACAAGTTTTAATTCTACGTCTCAGAACAGGACACAACCGACTCCGCAGTCACATGTATACAAAGTTCAAGATTGGCAACACGGCCATGTGTACATGTGGACAGGCAGCACAGAGTGCCAAACATATACTTCAAGAGTGTTCTGAGCATGAAACGCTGAGGCAGACATATTGGCCAGAGGAAACAACACTGGAATCAAAACTCTATGGGACACTGTATGAACTACAAAAGACAGTGAGTTTTATTAAGGAGACAGAATTACAGATATAGACATGTTTCAAGTGAACGAAAGAAGAAGAAGAATCTTATGTTTCTTACCATAGAGGACTATATTTTTCGGATACTGTGATCAGGTATTCTTCTGACTTCATAGGGATTTATAATTAGGTTAAAGACTGCGAGGGAGGGGAGATGGCTACCGCCCTCAGTTGCAGAACCTCTGAAATGTGAGATCGCTATCATCTCACACCCCTACGGCATTAATAAATGCTACGGGCTACTTTATTTTACTTATAATTATGTTTAGTTTAAGGTTGGCTGATTATCGTCTTTGTACACCGGATATGTCTGTAAGTGCTCAGATGTTCGACTCATAAATATATCAGGAAAGTTGCCATATAGTCTTAATGTATGGCCTACAACAGTCGCTCAAACTGTATGCAGCAGGTGGCATGCGGTCTTCTGTCGGCTCGATGATGTGGTGGTTAGTGGGCCCACATGACAAACACAACACACTTGAATTTATATCAGAGTCAAAACATAGGGCATTTTAGCCACATATGAACTCTGAATGCTAGGGATATCAGATCTGTAGCAGAACCTGGTATCCGAAATCGTATCTTGCCATTAGATGTTCATCGACTTTCTTCTGAGACAAATTGCGTGATACAGACTAGTCTGCTTTCCAAATATAAGAGTGAGATATTATATATTTTTATATATTATTATATTATTAATATTTGAAAAATCGAGACGGCAACACTGATATAATGTCTACATCGTGTATTAAAACGTCCGCATTAATATCGGCTGTGTTATCAGCAAAACATCAGCTCATTATTTTTCATCTATTCTCATTTCGCATTACTTGAGTGAATTACACGACACGTACTGTTATGTATGTAATATATTTAGGCGTTATATAACGCACAATTGACTTAAATATTTCACTTCGTTCAACATGTTATGTTATGTTCCTCCAGGGCCATAGTCAGCGCATAGGGCAGAAACCATAGCTTTCTATTTCTGTCTGTGTGTTGCCAAGTCTTTCAATGTTTGTGTGTTGTTTAGGTTGACATGCCTTCTCTATTAATGGTTCTTCGTAGAGTGTCTCATGTTCAACATGTGGGAACATAAATACTCCAACCAGTAAATAGTTTATTACGAACTGTTTCATTCGGGGAGCAGAATTTGGACAACGTGTTAAGAATTGTTGCTGTAAAGCCGGACTATTACTTCTGATATAAATATCAGCAACAAATATTGCAAATCTGCCGGGCTGCAAAGGTTTTCGTATCACTTTCGTGTGATTCCCAATGCAAGGTTAACAGATAAAGATAATATAGCGCGTTTCACTAGATTTGCCCTCAAGCAAACGTAATTATCTGAGTAACCGTCTGATATATTAATACCATTTTTTTTGCATAGACGTAATTTTTGATTAAACTGTATACTTCATATTTGTGCATCATGTCCAGTTTTTATATACCAATAAAATCCCTTATTCTTTGTCGGCATGCTAATTATTGTCTCGAAAAAAAACAGAAGTTTTACCACTTCAGACATTATACAGGACGTATATCAAATGACATATTCTTTCCAGAACGTTGTCTTCGTCGTGGATACTCTGACTGTCTCTCTGTTCCGGGCAATCAGGTCTGCACTGGCCAGAGACATGTGCATACCTTCTTCAATTATACTGGATACAACGTTTAAACAATGTCTCTCTTGTGTACGAGAGCACAGAATCGTCCAATTTCACGCTTAAGCAAGCGAAATGTAAGATAAATAAATCATGTGTATATGACGTCATACAATTATAAACATTCTAGTTTTTGTATGTGAGATGTATGGCCACAAGTAAATTTTTAATCGATATCGCAAATAAGCGAAAATTGAAATTAATGAATGTAATTTAAGGATAAAAATTAATTCATAGAGTCTACACCAGTGTTTCCCAAACTTTTGTTTACCATTTCCAAAATTATGATGATGTAACATATACATATTTTTTATTATATTCAGAAATTGAACTATTTCCTACTATTGTGGGAATAATTGCCCCTCTGAGCAATCCAATTGCCTGTGGTGCGTGGGCCCTA
>CM067305.1:38967280-38983505 GCA_034231615.1 Meghimatium bilineatum | reverse complement strand
TGGGCATGACGACTAACTATGTAATAATCTTACCCTTATTCAATATGAGGAAACTTAAAACTGTTCCTGTGTGTCGGAAAAGCTGACAATTGATATGGTTGGTTAACCTTTTTACCTCATGCATATGCTTAAAGGTCAAACACATGTAAATATATACTGATAGGTCTACTAAACGGTAGAAATTAATATTGCTTTCAATTTACGTACTCTTTCTCCTTGCCTATTGCTAATTGCAGTGTATATCTATCTATTTATGAAGAAACGACATAATACTGATTTTATCTACGTTTCTGTTGTATTCTTAAATTCAAAAGGATTGGACATTGAATTTCCCAAGTAACGATTGTAATAGGACTACTGCAAAGTTTATATATAGCAGGTCAATTTTACTACTATATCGACAGTCACTGTTAGTTCAGTTGATAGCAACGGCAGTAAGTTGCATACTATCTTTGTTTTCGGAGATCGATTCCAGAGATTGACATTTGTTAATTTTTTTATTATTTAACTTTTTAGAACCGTAGATATACACAAATGAAAGCATCTGTCACATTTGAATAATAATTCGCGATTACTCTTTTTTTTAAATTTTAAACGTATTCCTTGAAATCACATAGGCCTATTGTATGTAGGTATGTAGCATTGAACCGGGACCTCAAGGGTCTGAGAACGGCGTTCTAACCACACGACTATGCGCTCCATTCAATCACGCCCTTTTAGTGAATGTGCTTGCTGCGACTGATATGCGTGTATTTCTTTCTTTCATTGCGTAGCCCCCATCTGCAGACATTCTGCTACTCAAGTAAGTAAATGTGGATTCTTTTTCCAGTATTTTGTTGTTTGCCTGAGATGTTATTTGATGACTTGGTTCATTGATTTTTATTTGGATGTGTTGATCTGAAGCCAATTTGATCTGCGAGTGTGCATAGCCGTTTGGTTGTATCTTGTGTTTGTTGGGTTTTTTATTTGACCATTACTAATCTCTTCCTGATCTCGTAGAGCAATCTCATGTGGGGGGGGGGGGAGGTTAATGGTTGATCCGAGATATTCAAAGTTACTGATTTTCTAGTTGTTCTTCATCAATGACTATTGTAGGTGTGAGTTAATCTTTGTTGATATGTATTATTTTTGTCTTTTTATGCAATAAGGAAACAATTTTGTCTTTCGATATGATGTTTGACATATTTATGTGTTCCAACCCTTGGGGAAGGAACCCCTTGATATTAGTGTGGTGTCATATGCCAATAAATATAAATAACAAAATGATGATAACATAATAAGAATAATATTAATGATACCAATAATAATAATATAATAATAACAATATAATAGCATAATAATGTAATAATAATAATAATAACAATAACTAGTCAATATTGAAGTAGTGTCACATTGGAGACAAAATTTCTCCAAACACTTCTGTTCTCAGCTACTGTGATAAGTGTGAAAGAATTCTGGCCGGAACTTTCTTGAGCATGTAAATTCAAGATATTCTGAACACAGACGGTATAGATTGAACCATAACAGATGAAATTCATATAAAAATGAGAACTATGTAATATTTAGTACAGCGATGAACGTAATAGCTACTAACAATGAAAAAACGTAAACACAATTATTTTGCGGAAAATTATAGTGACCATAAATGTATCCAATGAAACCAAGCTATAGAAACAGATTAACTAGCGCAACTCTGCACAATATATGTTTGGAAAGATCAATGTTCATACAAACAACAGTATTCAGGAACGACATAAAATACACATTATTTGAAATGAGAAGCAATCGAAATTGGGAAATTCATATTTATTCCATTCTGGCCAAATGAAGTTAATAGGCGTACTTCTAGGCTGTGTAAAGTCATAAAAAATAATACGCAGACACGATCGGACATCCATATGTATAATGAGAATGTGTTTGTTTTTTAGAACAAAATAAAAATCAAGATTAACCATAGAGAACATCGGCTTGGTCAAGTGGACACCAAGTAAAGGCTGTGGAAAAAGGAAATGTAGCTCCTGACAGCTCTAGCAGCTGAATGATGGCTCTAATTCACAGCAACAGGAAATCTGCTAAAGATTGGGTGAAGCACTTTTGAAAATTATTAGGGACACTTGATTTGGAAATTCGTTTCGGTGCTATAGTGTTTTCTTTTTAAAACTTGTCCTATCTTATTTATATCAAATCTATCACAATACTTTGCCCATATCAAATGAATATTTGCAGATGGTCTTTAATTATCCATGAGTTATAATTTAGTAGTCACAATTGTGCAGGCGCTGTCGATTCCATAAACGGTCACTATTCTGTGATCTTTGTCGATGAAATCATTATCGAACGTTAGATTTCACTTTTATTTTATAAGTGAACATTTTATAATCATACATTCTTGAGTTGTCGTGAATTTGTGAGAATTCAATAATGTTGTATGTTAATCATACATTCTTGAGTTGTCGTGAATTTGTGAGCATTCAATAATGTTGTATGTTATATTTCCGAATGTTTTCAATACATTTATCTTTGATATTAAAATGTATCGTGCCGTAATGAATCATAACTTCATGAACATTCACATATATTATATTACACGCGGACACCTTTTAATTGTTGTGGTTACTTTCAATTACTTTTGTGTACCTTCAATTACGTATTTGTACCTTCAATTCTTCTTCTTCTTCTTCTTTCGTTCGCTAATAATGTCTATATCTGCAGTGTTGTTTCTTGTATAAATTGGACAGTGTTTTCCATTTCTTGTTTTGTACCATAAAGTTTAACATTCATTGGTGTATCAGAAGACCAGTATGTACATCTTAATGTGTCATAGTTTGCACATTCTTGAAGGATATGTTCTGAAGTCTGATTGACTTGTCCACAGTTACACTTTGCTGTTGTGCCAATTTAAAATTTTGTATACATATGGCTGTTTAGTCTATTGTGTCCAGTTCTCAGACGAAATATGATGACCTGTTCGTGTCTGTTAAGTAGGTGGTAGTCGTCCCGTGGAGGTAAGTTATGCTTTCGTTGTGCCTTTATCATGGATTTCTTTTGGTGATAGCTGATTGATACATCCGGTTGCTGCATGTTAGCACCTTCCTTGGCGAGTTGATTAGCTCTCTCATTTCCTGCTATTCCACAGTGTGATGGAATCCATTGCAGTATAACTCTACACCTATTTTGTACTATGGACAATACCTCTTTTAACTCTGGAAGTTTATTGGATTGTAATGCCTCTAGTACTGACCTTGCATCTGTAAGTATTACAATAGGGTGTGAGGTCCTGTCCAATGTTAACAGTTTCTCTGCAGCTGTATAAATAGCTTTGACTTCAGAGTCATAGTTGTTGCAGTAATTCCCTGTTGGTATACAAGTGGTATCAGTGATGGCATCTGGGTATTCTGCATATACACCACTTCCTCCATTTTTTAACTGCATTCTGTGCTGATCCATCTGTATATACTCTGGTCCATAAATCACTTGGGTAAACATCATCAAGGAAACTGAGAGCTGCTACTCTTTTCTGCAGATTATTCTGATGTTCATCCCCATGCACACCTGTTATTGTTGTTTGGATGGTCACTGGTAAGCATGTCCGTTTTTCCAATGGGGTGTGTTCTGGTTGAGATGTCAGTGGTATTGTTACCTCTGGCAGATCCGTTACCTGTCTACGTAGACGCTTGGCCTGGTGAATGAAGCTGCTTCTTTTAAGCTGTCCTTGTGACAGATTCTGGAATCTTTCCTTCATTGGGTGACTATGGTGGAAAATAAACTTTTCTCCATGTATTATAATTTTAGTATGTCTACGCTCTTTCATTAACTGCATCCCTTCGATATTCTGCATTTCTATGATTGTTGTGGATCTTATTACGCCTGTAATGATTCTAAATGCTTGGTTCTGTACTCTATCTAGGATTTGTAGTGTAGTGTTTGATGATGAACTCCATGCTGTAGAACCATATTCCAAGTGTGGTCGAAAGGCTTGTTGGTATACATTTTTTAGAATTCTTTCATTAGCTCCCAAGTTGTCCCACTCAGTTTTCTTAGTATAGCTATCTTCCTTCTAGCCTTTGTTTCTGCTTTGCTGATATGATGTTTCCATGTCATTTTGGCATCAAATGTTACACCAAGATATGTGGGTTGGTCATCTACCTTTAAGACAGTTTTATTTACATAGATGTTTCCTGCTCTTTGTTTTGGCGAAAGTGTAAAAAGGGTTGTTGCTGACTTCTCTATATTGATACTTACACACCATTTGTCAGCCCAATTAGTAAAAATGTCCATGGCTCTCTGAAGCATTTTTGTGGCAACCATGTCGCTCTCATGTGTGCACCATAGAACCAAGTCATCTGCATATAGTGCTGCCTTAGTCCACAGGGTATTTCTTCAATTAGATCATTGATAAATATGAGAAAAAGAGTGAGTGATAGAACTCCTCCATGAAGCATTCCATGGCGTAGTAATAGTTTCCTACATTTTTGCCATTTACTTGTACTCTGGCTCTTCAATTGTGAAGAAAGACTTTCGTCCATCTATACATATTTCCACATATCTTGTAGTTTCTCATTTTTTGAAGCAATCCTTCTTTCCATACTTTATCAAAGGCCTCCTGTAAATCAATCCATGCCACTAAAACTGATTTTTTTGTCTTTGAAAGCATCCTCAATTTCCTGTGAGAGGTATGTGGTTTGATCCTCTGTGGAGTAGCATTGCCTGAAACCTGCCTGCTGTGGTGCAAGGAATTTTCTACTTTCCAGGGGAAATTTTAGTCTTAGGTTTATGATGCGCTCCATTGTTTTGCACAGGCAACTTGTAAGACTAATTGGTCTGTAGCTAGTTGGTGTTGTTCCATCTTTTCCAGGTTTAAGCAGAGGGACCATAATTTATTCTCTCCAGATTTGTGGTATTTTCCCAGTAGTCCAGCTAATATTTAGGATATCCAATAGTTTCCTTCTGGCTGATGTTCCTAGATTCTTTATCATTTCATTTGATATTTCATTTCATTTGATATTTCACCTGGGGACTTATTTAGCTTTAGTTTAGAGACTGCTAATTCCAATTCACTATATGTGAACAATGTATCCATAATTTCATCTGCGATGTTTTCATCACTGATTCTAGTCTGAGCATGTTCCAATTTACTTTTTTGGTCGCTCCGCACTGTACGCTGTTTCTCTTGACTAATTTCAATATTGCAGTCTTGAGCAAATATCCTAGCGAAATTATCTACTGCTTGCTTTCCTGTAATCATTTTGCCATTCTGTACGAGTGTTATGTTTGTGCTTCTTCCTGTTCCCTCATCATTTAGTAGTTTGACCAGTTTCCACAGTTTTCTTCCATCCTTTTCAAAATTTAAGGATTCTGTTTTCTCTTTCCAGCTCTTTCTTCTAGCTTCTAGTTTGGCTCTTTGGAATTTAGCTTTTGCGTGTTGATGTTTGTTGTGATGTTCCTGGCTTGGGTTATTTTCCACTTCCGTCCGTGCTTTTTCTAATTGCTCTTGCAGCAGTTCTAGTTGTTCACTCCAGTATGGCTTGTATTGTTTGCGTGCTCCTCTTGGTATTGCTTCCTTGGCAGCTTTATGAATACATTTATTGAACTCTTTGACTATGTCGTTTATGTCTTTTCCTTCCATATCTATTTGTCCAGCTAAAACACTACTGCGGTGTTTAAATAGTCCCCAATTTGCTTTTTTTTATAATTACATCTTGGAAGGCTACATACATTTCCTGTGAGTTCATTTTTAATACTAAGGAGGACTGGTCGATGGTCGCTACCTTCAAGTTGCTTCCCCACTGTTCTATTGATTTCCCAGTTTAGATCTGCTGAGTACAATGCCAAGTCTGGCATGGAAGTGGTTTGCCATGCTCTTGAGTAGTATGTTGGAGGATCTTTTGGTTTATTAAGCAATATAAGACATTTATCGTCTTGCCAGCTTTCAAGTTCTTCTCCTCTTTTATCCATGTGGTCATAACCCCAGCTTTGTGAGTGACTATTAAAATCTCCACATAATATCAGTCTTCCTCTTTACGATATTGTGTCCAGGGAAAGGGACTGGTCATTTGGACAATAATAATTTAGTAGGTTGAAGTCTGTGTTCTTGGTCTTTAGTTGAAGGACCTGATATTCTGCTCCTTCCATGTATAACTCAGTTTGATGTGCGCTGATATTATTTTTGACTAGAGTTAGTATACCTCCTTTTCTTCTGTCTATTCTATCAGCTCTAAAGCACTGATAACCTGCAATTTTAATGGCTACATCTTTGATGAGGTGTGTCTCTTGTATGCAACAAATGCTGACCTGTTCCTTAAGAAGCGGGTTTTCTCATTCTAATTTCTTGCTAAAGCCATCGTTTTTGCTATTTACACCCTCAGCATTCCAGTGCATTATTGTAAGTGATGTCTCATTGGTTTGTAATATTTGTTGGTCAGTGATATTACTCTTGTGCCTCCTGGCTCAACAAGGCAACCGAAGAGGACCTCCAGTCGTATGGGGTGGGCCCTTTCGAGGTATAGGGCCCGATGCTACTCCTGCCTGGTGAGTCGTCACAGGGTTAGCACCATAAAGGGGTAATGCAGATATAGACATTCATGTGCGATAATGAATGACATTCTGATTGTTGCGGTGCGCCTTCTGGCCAAATGTCGCTGGCTTCAGCACATGTACCTACAATAATTCGTGGGTACTTTCAATTTCACGTGGGTACTTTAATTTCTCGTCGGTCCATTCAACAGCTCTTGGGTACCTTAAGTACCTTTATTGAAAAAAATAGCTATGTCTCTGTGTAGGGCATGATCAACACACTGAGCATAAAGTCCATGTGTATATTTGAGAGAGTGGAGTATGCAATTACTTTGACATCGCATCCTGAAAATTTCATCAGTATTAAAATTTCCATGGAAAATTTGAAGCGAGACGCCTGCTGTATATGTATCATAACAGCACATTACACCATGCATATATCTAGCTCAGGTTAGCCAAACATATTGATAATAATTCTTGACTGAATAGATCTTTAAAACCATTCAATTCATTTTTATTTCTTAGAGAATTATGTTTTGTAATACATAGTTCTCATATTTCGACTAGAACTTTTGTCAATTTTGAATAAGGTTGCAACAGTTAATTTCCTGGTATAATGAAGCTTAATAGCTGTTTGTTAATTTCATATTTTTAAACAATCAATCAATCAAATCAATCAAAAATCCCATAACCCTTCAGGGTCGTAGGGGTACCACATTGGATGTTTCAGCACACAGAGTCCTCCAGCGAATTCTATCCTCAGCGATGCGGATGAGTGTGGAAATATCTAGCCCTGTCCATTCCTTGATGTTGTCTGTCCATACCTTTATTTGTCCTCCTCTGCTTCTTCCACCCTCGACAGTTCCCTGCAGTATTGTTTTTGACAAGGAATCGTGCCTGCATATATGTCCGAACCATGCTAGTTTTCGTCGTTTCACTATTGAAAGCAATGGCTCCTGGACACCTGCACACATCTCTACTTTATTTCTTACGTACACATTGGTCTTATGTTCCCTATAGGAAATTGGTAAAATTCGTCTGTAGCATTTATACTCGAAAGCCTGTAATCTTCTCTCCATGTCCGCAGTGAGTGTCCAACTCTCACAACCATACAACACAACAGAAAGCACCAGCGACCTATACAGTTTGATTTTCACTCCAACACTGATGTTGCTTTTTTTAAACAATATCACATACCAGACCGTACAATTTGAGGAAAAATGCGCTTAGGAAATTATAAAAGAACTTTTAGTACAAGGAATTCAGTAAAAAAGATAGGTTTCCAATCGATTTTCCAAAAAATAAATATACGGTAAGTAAGAATATATTGATAATTATAAAACTATACACGATAACGGGCGAATGACATTTATTTCTGGAGGGAACGATCACCTTATAGGAGATGTATGTACGACTCTGTCCTACACTGATATAATTATATTAGATATGTGAATAATATGACGGTTCTCTTGAACATCTGAGCAGACGATAGCTACCTATAACCCAAAATAAATGAGTAACCTTTGTGTATAATAAAGTTTTCACTAAATGTAACAAGATTCGACTTTCGATGAACAATATATAATCATGGGCATACTCGGCACAGAGCCAATGTACAGCTAATGTATTATATACATGAAGTAACCTGGAGGTGGAAAGAGAACCAATTCCAGGAAGATTCATTTAGTGGAAAGATTGACTTGGATCATGTTTTCCATTCAAATAAAAATATGAACAGCACATCTCTCCAGCAGAAGTAAGCAATCTGTATCTAGTCTACGGATGCATCCTTTCTTATTCGAGACGATCTCCAAAGACAAATTGTATACTACGTGAAGGATACAATCGAGGGAAAATTGATACAAACAGTGACTGGAGGATCAATACTTGGAGCTGAACTGTGCCAGAATGGTGATTAGTGATATCATCGTGTTTCGTTTCTTGTGGTATTCTCTACACCTCAGGTTAGAAAGGGGAAACTAAGTAAAAGAGAATCAGAAAACACATAACAGATAATATACAATATATAACATATATATTTCTATTGTCTATTGTTTTTCCTCAGGTGAATGATTGATGATGGCATTCAAACTTGTCGTTAAGCGTAGGGGTGGGATTTTACGCTGTCCTTTCAAGGCCAGATGTGTCGCCGTGGTTGCATTTAGTCCATGTTTGTTCAAGGCTATCTTGATGTTTTCTATCCACCGTTTTCTTGGTCTACCTTTGACCTCACGCCCGGATATTCTTGTATTATATGCTCTTATTGGTATTTGGTGTGGCTTCATTCACATATACCATATATGTGACTACTAAATAGAAGGGTTTTCTGTTTTAATTCGTAGTAAAGTTTTTCAACGTGCATGCAAATGTATACTTTTTCAATACGTATCTAACAATTTATTTGCCTGTTTCTGAAACGTTGAAAAGGTATTGATAATTCAATGTTCTTGGGATACCCATTATGTACTCCGTCTCTCTCATAGAAGAGTTATGCAGCCTGTCGAATATATCAATTATTTCATAGAAATCCGTAGCCTCAAGCGATAATTCCTGTCTATAATTTACAGTTCATAAATGTGATACTCATTCGTTACCTAACCCATCGAGGCAAGCTCCTTGTCACGGAGATAGAGGTTGGTTCAGCCAACAGAGGCTGGAAAAAGGTATGGTGCATCCATCATTTATAACGCGCAGGACCACATTATTGCCCATGAAGGCTTAGGCAGTGAAGTTAGAGATACCAGCCAAGTGACGCACTAACAACCATGGTTAACATATCTACAAGACACAAATTTGGTAATCACCTTGGTGCTAGTTCCTAGATATGAGCAGTACTACATTCTGAGCACTGACATAAAATGCACCCAAAATTATTGGAGGTATGGTCTACCTTGTGCAATCAGGAGTTAGAAGTGAATCATCTTGCCAACAAGACAAGACCACGAACCCTATAAACAGAAATGTAGAAAGAGTTAACAACAAAACTACAGAATTAGAAAACATCTTTAACCAGAAAGAGATTAATATTTTCAGCATACAGGAAACCAACCTCAATTAAAACATAATCTTCAAGATACGAGATGACCGATAATTTAGAGTTAATATGAAATACAGTTTAAATAGTAACATCAATACCACTGAAATCAAGGTATATAAGGAAGGCGAGGAATATCAGACAAAAGACTGTCCATAAACTACGTCAACAATTTTTTAACCCTCTTCACTCCCTTTGTCAACAACTGTCAATAATTCAGGGACTACCTCCACCCCCTTTTCCCGCTTATTTATATTAAACATATTTTAGTTTTTACATATTTTTAGCAGAAACATTATGAAAAACTGCACGATTTTTAAAAATAATTAATTATAAAAAAGTGTAATTAAAGAAATTTTTAGATTAAAAATCCCAGTATTGTTGACGTTAACTTTTGTATGTTCCACATACTTGACTACCACTATCCACATGATATTCAACTAAACATGACTAGCATAAATATCAATATAAGTTAACTATATATATTCATATTTATCAATATAGTTAAATATCAATATACCGTTAGATTCGTTTGTGTGTTTTGATAGTTTCAATTCGTCGTCATTTGATGTGTTGTCTGATAGTGTATCTTGATAAAGACCTTTCGGTTGAAACGTTGAATATGTTTTGTGTAGTGTAATTTGTAAGTTTTCATGTGTGCACACCAGTAGCCACTAGTTTTAGTTATAGTCCGTCGTGTCTAAGTGAAACTATTATAAAAACCTGTGGTTTACGTAAGTACAACAGTATAAATATCACCACCAAACACCTTCTGACAGTGGGAGACTAATAGCCGCTCCAACAGCTGGGGGATACAAATATTTAGACAAAAGGGAATAGAGATTATTCAACTAAACAGTTTATATTTGTTCGCTGGTTCACTCGATCGCTAAAGGTCGATTGCTGCATATTCTGAATAAAACGTGTATTCTAAATGTAGACAGCCCAGTAGATATTGGACATTTACAACAGAGGAAACAAATTGAGTTCAAATATTAACGATACAAGATGTAAATGCAACCGTCCCCATTATATCTCGATCTTGGATATTATATTCCTTGCGCAACTCATTTTACCATCCTTAGTTATTCTTGTCTGCCACACTCACACAGAGATACCTTTCTCTGCGTTATATTAATTACGTCTCTTAGCGGAGTAGCAAGCGTAACATGTACATTTCCATTTATGTTTTTTGTGTGACTTCCTTCTTTCAAGCATTACCATTGTTATGTATTGTCTTCAAAATTATACTTCACACAGCACAGTTTTATTTTCATATGTTTTAAAGAAATTTCTTAAAGTTGTATGCGAAAGTTGTACTTTCAGTATGTGAAATGAAGTGCCTGAGAACAGCACTGGGGCTAACAAAAAAGAGATCGATTAAATAATGGCAGTATACGAAATATTGTGTGGGTGTTCGAGGCAATGAAAAAGCGGATCAATTGGCGTCATGCGCAATTTTGGCACAGGGAGATGGGGCAATGGATCGCGCTGACGTTTTGTACTCCTTAAGAGATATAGCACGGGAGAGTGAGACTAATGTGGATGATAATTCCTTTTCAATGTCCAGGATTAAAGATCAGGGATTGAAATACGTTGTAATGAAGTGAAAATTTTGAAGGGCGCAGAAGAAAGATGGTCAACCAGCATACGACCGGTAGTATCAGCAGAAATGTTGGATACACTCAAAGAGAGATCGGAGCAACTATGGACGTGTCCAGTTTGCAATGATTATGATCCGACGACTAATAACGAACTATAAGAAATATGATCAAAACAATATCATGCAAAGAATATATAGACACTCAAAAACTCAAATGGTTCGACCATCTAGTAAGAGTGGAACCAGATCGCATTCCATCAATAGCCTTCAATAGAAGATCATCTGAAAATAGAAACATGTTAAGACCCAGACGGAGATCTATAGATGACATCAGAGAAATATTAGAACACCAAGGCTGTACTATGACAGCGGCATCACAGTTAGCAAAAGAAAGAATAATTCGGCTCCGCATGACGCCTAACGGCATACATGGATGAGATAAAATGTGTATACCAAGTCCTCAATAAATCTTCTCCCAAATAGAAATAACAAGAACATATCTGATGAAATCTGATGAAATCGACGTGGATCAATTTGAGCATAACATCTATAAGATACAAACGGACACATGTGTACACTAATACAAGTAGGTAGGGTAGGTATGAGGGTAGGTAGAGTGAATACGAGTTTGTTACACTTGTTTTGTTGTGCCAGAGAGTTGTGAGTTTTACTTTCAGTCCTACATTGCTACTCCTATGTCATGCTATTTGATGAAAGTTTTTTTCCAGAAGTATTGAAAATCTCATATGATTACTTAACATTGACTATAAAATGCAATTTCGCGCGATGGAAGTTTTCTACTCTAGAGGGAACGGTATCGCCAAATTCGTGCAATCTTGAGGCATGCCGGAGCTAAACATTTTAATTGTATCCCAAATGTCCAAAAATGAGTCATCATAAATCTTCAGCACATAGCCAATCATGAGAAGTCTCGGTCTCCTACTAGCATGACAGGAGACAATATTCAAATTCGTTGCTTTGTTTTCAGGCGCAGCAAGTACACGGGCGTACTAGTAATGATAATAATGTCTAGCTGATGAAACAACACAATAGTAAGACGATTAAGTTATCAGACAAACGTTCATCTACTAGACCCCCATAAGGAAGCTGTTTGATTCCATTCAATAACATGAGAATGCTTACATCATAGAATATACAAAATAGATTAAAGTAAACTACAACTCGAAGATATACAATTAATAGATCCCATATGTTTGCTAATTATAAAACGTGTGTCCTCTCTGGAAAGATGCGAAGATCACATAATCAACATCTGATTATAATTTTGAGCCTACATCCTCTTAGATGGTTGCTGGAAATAAAAGCGTAGTTATTTCATAGGGATATACTGTGCACCATGATGCTTACTTCTACTCAAGAATCAAATCAAGAACCAAGTACAAAAAGTAATTATGATCTAAACATGCGCAGACATTTCTATTTCACCTTACACTTCTACTTTGTAGTGCAGACAACACCACGCCCTACTTCTTAATTACCTTTTTCTACATGTATGACATGTGTCAATGTTGCTAATCTTTGCATTTTTGGGACGTAAAAATATACGAGCATTGTATAATTATGAAACACGAGAAATAACGGAGTGAGCTATTACTTTTCTATGGCTAGATATAAAACTTAATGAGAAAATTTCTTTCCAACTTGCCTCCTCCACACGATCTGTCACTCTCTTTCTCTCTATACTTATCGATAAATATCCTTCTATTTCTCTATCTCTGTCATTATCTATATTTTGTTTTCCTAAACACAACATATACGCTAGTGCCATGTTTCAGTAGAGACCAACATATACATACTTAAGACTGAGCGGTAGATGTGTTCAGTATTATGCAATTCTTCGAAATATTGCTCCCTTTAAATTAGTAAATTGAAGACTAATACGGATAAAAATATAATAAAAACTAATACGGATAAAAATATAATAAAAACTAATACGGATATTATATATTATATGTTTGTTGTTATTGAGGATACTTCAATACCTGTACAGGATGTTCGTTATTATTGTAATAGTCCTTGTCTCGATTGGTCCGTTCTCAGTGACTTGAGTGCACAGTTTGAAAGTCTTGACAAAATCGCATCTTTTTTGGAGATGCGGTTAGTTAAGTACAGAAAATCTCGTGTACGAGAGTTGCTATGATATTTGGTGCCGTTGAACGGACTTGTTCAATTCCCGTTAGACTCAAGAATTCTCTCCCTAAATAGTTTTTCCTCGAAATTTCGCTTACGGCAATGTGTTTTGATTGGTGCCGCCTGATGCAGCCGCCTTTCTGCATCAGAGCACGGTACGGAAATAAACATACGTATCATGTTTCCTTAACACCAACATATACATACGTGCCGTAAACACCAATACATACATACGTCCCATACGTCTGTACCAATCAGTAATCGATTATATTTTTTATGATCGATATATACATAATTAAATCTTTTTTATCGAATGCTGGAAAGACATACCAGGAAGAGAGAAACTGACTAATGGGATTGAGTTGATAGAAATCAATAACAACAGAAAACATATTTCAGATATTAATGACGTGAAGCTGGGCAATATTTTATTTCATACATTAGTGGCGTCAAGCTGAGTACTTAAGTGAACTGTTGATGTCTTTTTTGTTTGTTAGAAGATTCATTAGCGAGAAAATATACATTTAGCAAGCATAGGATGAATAATGGGCTTTACAGCTAAGTAGTAGACTGTCAGTAACATAGCAATAATACAACTATAATTAAACGTATTACCTTTAGAGCGTATTGTCAAATATGATAAGGATAACAATGGTGATGATAAGAATGATAATTATTATGACGATTGTGATGCGATGCTGGTGATGATGGCAATGTGGGATTCCTGAATTATGATACTGCTAGACAATGAGGGAGTACAAGCTAGTCACTCTTTTTGCTATACAAGGCTGTAGAGAGCATGTGGGCGTACAAGTTAGTCACTCTTTTTGCTATACAAGGCTGTAGAGAGCATGTGGGCGTACAAGTTAGTCACTCTTTTTGCTATACAAGGCTGTAGAGAGCATGTGGGCGTACAAGTTAGTCACTCTTTTTGCTATACATGGCTGTAGAGAGCATGTGGGGGTACAAGTTAGTCACTCTTGTTGCTATACAAGGCTGTAGAGAGCATGTGGGGGTACAAGTTAGCCACTCTTGTTGCTGTGGAGTGTCACTTTCAGCTCGATAAAGGGGAACAAGGTGATCACCCTTGTTGCTATACCAAGTTGTGAAGAGCACGAGGGAGTAAAAGTTGATAATTTATGTTGCTATACTCCGCTGTGGAGTTTCACTTTCAGTTCCATGAGGTCGTACACGTTGGTCACTCTTGGTGCTATACCACTATGTGGAGTTTCACTGTCAGTCGCGATTAGTGTTTCTCTGGAGTTCTTTTTAAATGAAAACGTTTTAACGTTTTCCCGATCACAAGTCCCGAATAACTGTTTGTGTTACTGTAACAGCAGGATGCAATACTAAGAGATAGATAGTCTTATTCTGACTAATTATGTCGCAACACTGTTGCAATGTCTAGGAATTATGCAGGTGAAAATGGTGATTTAGCTTTTCAGTCAACAGTCCACGCACAGAGTTTCAGTCGAATTAATCTTAGTGAGATTTTGGAATGGGTAACCACCCCCTCCCCGACCAAAATTATTGAGGGTTTCTTTCTATATTCATGTTATGTGATATTGTTATTATACTTTGTTGGTCTTCTAGCGTGTTTTAGCATGACTAGCAGGCTGTTATTTAAATGATCCTTGCTTTTCATTGGCGTATTACAAATCGGAGTACGCAAAGTGACAAATGACAAAACCGAATCGATTAAGTTGACTGACGCATACAGCTCTATATTATATGCACTAAAGCAAATTCGTGCTTAAGATTTTCTACTCTTAACCATTATCACATTTATATTACCTAATGTTTCCAGTAATAAATAATACGATATGAGAATATTTGATGTGGTGAGGTAGGGAGTTGTAGATTAGACACCGTTCTTGAAATGTATTCGAAATGGGGGGGGGGTCGAATGTAGCAAACCTTATGAGAATCACTGTGATAAACGATCTTGTTGTTTCTACTGTTTGTTGTAATTTGAGAATTTCTGTGATAAACAATCGCATTGCATTCACCATTTGTTGTGATTTAGAATCACTGTGATAAACAATCTCGTTGTCTTCACTATTTGTTGTGATGTGAGAATCACTGTGATAAACGATCTCGCTGTCTTCACTGTTTGTTGTAATTTGAGAATCTCTGATAAACAATCGCGTTGTCATCACCGTTTGTTGTGTGATTTAGCATCACTGTGATAAGCAAACTCGTTGTCTTCACTGTTTATTGTAATGTGAGAATCACTGTGATAAACAATCTAGTTGTCTTAACTGTTTGTTGTGAAAACAATGTTCGTTAATTAAGGTCACATTTCCTACCGTATCTGTCATATCTTTATTCTACGACTAGAAACATCAGCTTTTAACGCAGCAAATATAACACAGAATTTGTCTTCTCTCTTATATATTAACTCTATAATAAACCATACATCAATGAATAAACCTGTTTCCACTAAAACAACGTAGTGGCAAAGTATTATCCTACGATGGTTACTTAGAAATGTTACTTAGATGGTTACCCCGTGTATAAGTAATCTACTATAAGCGATACTACAGCAGGATATTCCAAGAAAATTAATATCTTTGCCAAAGAAGATACACATGATATCTACAAATGGCACGGTAGTCTCTTATGTTCTTTGTTTTCTCACAAATTGGTCTTCTCACTATCACCTGTTCGACTACAGGTGATATAGAAACTTGATTATTTCTCTCCCATATTATCATACTATGTGAAGTGAATGATACAACTAATCTTAAAGTAATCTGATATATATTTGATGAAAGAAATACAGCAGGAAAAGTTCAAAAACTAATTTTATTTAATGTCAGAGAGTGTGAAAGTAACTTTACACATGCTATTATTTGATGTCGGTTCCACGGGTGCAAGCTCCTTGTCGCAGAGATGGTTCTTAGTCCTGACACCAGATGCTA